>APFE031746644.1:0-25741 GCA_000404065.3 Pinus taeda | reverse complement strand
AAATGAAGAGACACAACCTACAACAGATCCGCTGTAATATCCTCTGTTTTCTCTCATAGTCTCACCTCTCTGCTTCTCGCTCGGAGAATACACATATATTACATAGACTCAATACAATCCCCTCATACAAAGAGAGGGGTTGCCTTCTAGGGTAAAAAACCCTAAACTAAACATAAGTTCTACCGTCAGATCATCTGCCTAATGAACGACCCAGATTGACTAGAAAATACTATACTTTTACAAGGCAATTTTACATCTATTTTTAGCTTCGAGGGCACTACCCTCGAACCCCCGCTGGGGGACTGTTGGCCCCCGGACCCCCCAGCCAGGGGGGATCAGCCCCCCTGGACCCCTGCGGGGGGGACAAGTCCACCCACACCCCCACATGTGGAGGGGTATACAAACTTCCTCAGGTATACATCCGGCTGAACAAGACCTCTAAACAATCATGCTCCATACTCAAAAGAGCAGAAGAAGGTGCCAAGGGGACCTTGACATTCACACCATCATCCTCTCATCTTCTCCACACCTTCCTCCATCATTTTTGACATCTCTTTCACCCCACTATACCTTTTTCTTCCAAAACTGTGTTTTGTATAGAAGGCTCTGTGTTTTCTACAGGAGGCTCCTGTAGAAATTACAGAGAGCCAAAAGTGTCTACAAGAGGCAGTTTGAGGGACCAGGACAACTTCATGAGGAACCTATAATCCCACTTAGCATCTCCAAACCTCCTTGCCATCATTTCCAAGCCTACATCACACTCCAAGCATCATTATTTTTTCCCTGTCCAAGAAAAAAACGCAGAAAAAAACAATTTTTCAGTTTTGAAAAAAAATAAATAAAAAATAAAAGGAGAAAAGGCACCATCAACTTCACCTGAGGCTTACCTACTATCATTTCATCTTTATCTACACCTCTGGCATCATGCTTGAGCTCCAAACATAGGAAAAAGCTAAAGTTTCAAGGGGAGAAGCAGCTACAGGAGCTCCTATAGGAATTCTTGTAGGAGCTGATCCCATAGAAGACCAACACCAATAGCAAAAGAGTGCACATCTGCAGGTTGAAAAGGCACATGCAGCTCAGCTCCAGCAAAAGTGGAACCTACAAAAGTACACAACCACACATTACCTAGCTGAGACAACATGCATGAAGGAAAATGAAGGCACACAGTAGAGAAAGCCATAGCACCTCACAACAAACACACTCAGATCACAGGTAAGTAACTAAATCACTCCTCTATTTCCATTTGTGTAATTAGAAATCATACGAAGGCAACAAGATGGTTGAAATCGAAAAGAGGAAAAGGTGGCTAGTTAACTTGGCCACCTTCATTGAGTTGAATCCACTTATCTGAGATGTCACCCACACGTGCACACAATCAACTCAAGAAAAAGATGCCAAGGATAGGTAGTGGGAGGAAGAGTTAACTCCGACGTAATGATGAGGGATTATTATAAGGAGAGGTCATGATGACCAAGTAGGTGGGGACCAATGGTCTGAATATGGGCAACGTACACCTTGCCAGCTCAGCACTCATAACCGAAAATATCCATAACGGGTAATGAGCACTCCTCCCCGCACATTCTCACCACCTTTTCTTCATTTCCTCCTCGTAACTCAGCCACAATAGTCTTCTTATGCCCCCAAAACCTTGTATTCACCATCCTCCATCGATTTCCTCCATATTCTTGCTCTCAACATTGTCTACAGGAGGACCTACCGAAAATCTACATGAGCAGCTATGGGAAATCTATATGAGGGGCAACGGGCTTCTACAGGAGGGGAAGTGAGTCATTTTGAAGAGAGAAAACATAGTTTTTGGCACGAATTTTAGTCTAAAGAGGTAGGGTTCATGAATTCCATCTGATTATATATCAAAATTTGAAATAGTGGTCTCAAATTGAAGATAAAACGAGTCTTTAAGAGGGTATAAAATACATAAAAAAAAATCTGTTTGTTTAAAAAAAAACATAGTTTCCTTTGTTTCTCAGTTTTTCTCAAAATTCTTTGTCTCCGCCTCCATATTTGTTTTTTCAAAAGAAGTACATGCAGTATGACAGGGGGATTTATGAGAAAAGAGCCCACTAACTCCACTAGGCTCCATGCACATCCTCAAGTGGTGGACATATTCACAAGGGAAAACTGGATGAATTTCTTTAAGAAATTTAGAGGGTTTGATGATGAAATTTCCCAAGAATTTTCTCTCTCTCTGGTCCCTCACACAAGAACTCATGCTACTATAACCATTAGAGGCCTTTCCATTGAAATAAACCTTAAATTCATCAGTAGGGTCACTACCCTTCCTCTTGGGCTGCCTTGGAGTAAAGATGAGAAACCAATTGGCTAAGCTGCCAAGAAGAAATTTTTCCAAAATAATGAAACCCCTGTTGAAGATAAAAATGGAATTAGAAGGGCTAATATACCATATCCCTGGGATGAGGTTAGCTACCAAGTAATCAAACACATTTCTTGTGAGGGGAGGCACAACATTGTTTATGGATACCATTTCAGAATCCTCCATGACTTGAGGTATGGCATGGATACCCCAACACCTCAAAAGCTCACTATCCCTTACTTTCTCCTTCAATCCCTCATTAACTCCAGCAGCAAGGTACAAGCAGGAAATTCACAGTAGCTATCTCACCATAGCCTAATCAAAATCCTAGTTGAATAAGCCCTCCATACACTTCAATCCCTATAGCATGGGAAGTTTTCAGAAACATGACAGCTGAGGATGACATAAAGGCATTAACCTGTGATGTCAGTCCTGCTATCAGTGAGGAGGAAGAACAACAAGGAGGAGAAGATGAATCCAGTGGTGACATAACAGGGCAAGAGACAAAGCAAGGGAAGGAGAAAGAGACAGAAGAGGGATAAAATGAGGTAGAGAACGCAGAGCAAGGAGAAGAGTCCCCTGAGACTTTGGAAAGAGAAGCAACAGTTGCCTTCACTGCCCTCAGTACACCAGTCAAGCCAAAGAAGAAGAGGAAAAGAAAAACTTCCATGTATTTCAGGGCAAGGAAGAGTACAAGAATTAAAACAGGCAAACCTTAGCCCTCATCAAAGACTCCCATTACCATTGAGGATTCACCATCTGCCAAGGTGAAAGAATCTCCTTCCAAGACGCCCATAACCTATGAGAGGGGGACTCCAAGATCTTCTACATGGAAGGGAAAGTCAATTCTATAGGACCCCAAACCAAACCTACAGGAGGCTGAAACAGTCCTATAGGAGACACTGTCTAAACTACAGGAGACCCAAAAGCTTGAGGAAAGGATAGGAGGACAACCAAAGGTGAAAGAGTAAGCACAAGAGCTACAAGAACCTGACCCCTAGCCTAGTCTTGCCTCCTATTACAATCTACTTGAGGGAGGCAAGATAATCCTACATAAATTTGCAATTCCATTGTTTTTCGAATTGGAGAAAGAGAGAGTGAGAACACATAGGTGGATGTAGATATCCAAGTCTAGAGGAGTTGAGGATATTGGCCACATGGAAATAAAACGTAGGGAAATGGGCAGGGAATGAGAATGAAATACTAAGGAGCCAGCTGCAGGAGAAAGAGACTCATTTGGCATAGATGGCCAGCTTATCCATGGAAGCATTACAATGTAGAACACCAGCCAAACCTTATGGCCTCTACCTAAAGGACCGATGGCTTCAATTCAAAATAAAGACTTTGGCACAAAGAGGCACAATGCCTTTCCAAGACTACAAGTAGTTCATGATTTGTGTGACTAAAGCACCTCAGAGGATAAAGCAAAGATGGTAGAGTTCTACCTACACAACATGGCCCTCATAGACATGAATGTGTGGGACCCCAATGCCAAGCTAGGGGACCTGCAATTGATGGCCATGACCTCATGGATGAACCATGAAGAGTTGAGGGCAGCAGAAATGAAAAGATTGATGATAAAAGAGCAGAATGAACCATTAATGATAAGAGCTGAGCCATTAGATCCTATGGTACTCATCAAAACACACAACCTGCTTGCCAATGACCCTTAGATTGCCCCTAGATATCTAGCCAATCAGGTACAAGCCATTGCACACTTTGAAGATATGCTTAGGCTACTTGGGGATGACTGAGTGCATGCATGCATGAGAAGATGGAACACCCTACCCCACATCTTGCAGATCAGAGAATACCATTCTCCCATGAGGCTAAGGGAGGCATTGAAAAGAGTGCCAATGTACAAGCGCTCCATGCAAATCTTGAAGGTCAATTGGATTGGCCTCAAACTGAGTCCTTAAATGTTATTAGGCATGCTAGAAGGCAGAAGAGAAGAAGAAGAGGAGGAGCAGTGGAAGGAAATAGATAGAAAGGCATGATTTTATGGCAAACATGAGCAGACCACATCAAAAGCCTGGGATGCTAGGGAGGCCACAAAGGCCATAAAATATGAGGAGATTGACTAGGTTGCTCAGAGGATGAGCAACACCATCAGTAGGGGGGTGATGATGGGCCTCATAAATGGGTAATTATATGGGATCATTTTACCTCCTAACCTAGTCAAATCAACCATTCTCTTAGCTTATTGTATGATTTTCTGATTATATTTATGCTTATGGGGTGAGTTGAGTTAGTTATTATGCCATGTGGTCTAACATGTATTTATTGCAGATTATTGATGGATTTCGAGGTCAAAAGTCAAGGATTTAATTGTCAAACTACAGCAATAAATCGAAGTAGACAGAGGAGAGGACTTATAGAAGGGAATCCCCCTCATTTATTGCTCCTCACTTCGAATTCCCCTTCATTAAGCTCGGAGTACAAGTAGTTGAATCATGCACTAGAAGGCAGCCAAGCAAGTGGAAGATAATTGAGAGTTATCTCAAGTTTTGGGAGTCAAGCCTCCGTAATTTTAAGGAAGTTGTTGGTAGCTTCATATGTATAATTAGAGAGGCCTAGGGCCTCACTAGGGTCGGATTTGTTTTTTGCTTATGTAAAATCTACTCAAATTTCGAGCTTATTATTTTGTGACAGTTTTATGTAATCTTGCTACTTTTTGATAATGAAGATGGAATCCTTTTTGAGCTAGCACTAAGTTACCTTCGAGGGCTAAAGATCTTGGGTTAGGGCCCAATCCAAGTAGCCAAGCTTCTCTTTACTTGTATTTAAATGCTTTACTTCAATTTGTAGATTAATTTGTTGTTAGATGTATTTATTTTATGGTTAAGAATAGGTTGCTTTTGATGATTTAGTAGTTTTCTTTCATTTGTGCTTTCTGTAGAAGGGTAAGCAGTGATTAGAAAAGATTCAAAAGGCTACCAGTAGTGCCTTAGCCTCTCTTCCTTCCTCTGAGACCATGATTTGAGGTAAAGATCCTCTTGCTGCCCCAAAAACACAGATTTTCCTCATTCATAGGACTTCTAGTGTTTGCATCTTTCTAGTAGGTTGATAGTCTAGTTTGGCTTTGCTTCAAATCTTCTCTATCATGTTCACTTCCTGATTTTCAATAGTCCTTTTTCATGCTTTCCTTTCTTGCAACATCTCCCAGCATTTCCTTCTATACATCATAGTTTAGGCCATTTTAATGCAAAACTCTGGTTTTCCTAGGATGCACTCATTTCATTGGTTTCTTGATTTTTTTGGTTGACTATCAGTTTCTATGCAGAAAATCTCTTCCAGAAGTATGCTAGCTTACCAAAAATCACACCCTCCATCTGATCCATGCCCTACAGGTCTCTCAAACCTCACCTTAATTCTTCCCTAGTTTCCTTTATTTTCCATAGAATTTCTTCCTCTCTCCTTGAGCAAACCCAATAATCTTTCTTTCTCTTGATGGTTCATGGTAGACCTTAGGCACCCTAACACCTCATCCCAATATTCATCCACCTTTTCCACCCACTCTCACACACTCAAAACAATGGAAATTGCTCTTGGCCTTCTCCTGTAGGCCTCCTGTAGTTTCCCTGTTTTCCTACTGTAGTTTCCTTGTGTCCTCCTGTAGTTTTTCCTGTAGGCTTTCTTTTGAAGGCTGAGTATGGGAAAAGCCTCTTGAAGGCCACCTAAGACCTCTTAGAAGCCATCCACACCATATTACATCCTCCCAAGCTCCAAAACTTCCCTCTAATGCCACCTGTTCGATGCCACACTCACACACAATAAATTAGATGCATGTCAAATCCACATAAAAACACATAAAAATCCAAAAATATGTTTCCTACTTATTTACTTCTAGAAATAGCATGGTTAGATGTTGTTTACATCCGTGAGTAGGTAATGGTATTTGTTTCATGGTTTTCATAGTGTTTTTGGCAAAAGTAGAATTAGCTTGTTAATTAGGGTTTACTATGTTTTGCTTTACATTCCAGTCTTTCTTCTTTCCTCAATTAGAATAGCATCTATAGAGTAATATTTCTTTCCTTTCATCACACATAGAGCTTCTTTTGAATTATATATAAGTTGGCCTTACCTCCTCGTTATCTTGCAACGGATGACCAAGTGACAACCTGCAGTGAGAACTAGTACTTAGGCATATAGCACCGACGCTTCGAAGTTTGTTACGAACTACCGGGTTGATAAAAGTAAAGATGGCAGCCCAAGAGTTGCATCATTCTTACTGCAATACTAGTGCTCACCAAGGAGATAGACAGGTTTCCAAAAGAAAATTCTTTTTAGAAGGTGAGGAACCCACTGAGGACAAAAATGGAGTAAGGAGGGAAAGTCTGCCATATCCATGGAATGAGGTAGGCTACCAACTAATCAAATACATCTCATGTGAGGGTAGGTATAGTGTTATCTATGGCTATCATTTCAGGATCCTTGAAGAATTAAGATTTGGAGCAGAAGCACCCCCTCACCAAAGGCTCAGCATACCATACTTCCTACTTCAATCACTCATAGACTCAAGCATCAAAATGAAGGAGGGAAATTACCAACAGTTAGCTCATCATGGGTTGATTAGGATCCTCATAGAATATTCCCTCCAAAACCTCAGAACTCCTATAACATGGTCAATTTTTAGAGACATGTTAGCAGAGGATGACATCAAAGCTCTCACATATGATGTTAGTCCTACTCTCAGTGAAGAGGAAGTAAAACAGGAAGAGGAAGATACAGAAGAAGGAAAGGATGAGATGGATGAAGAAGGAGATGACACAG
This sequence comes from Pinus taeda, assembly GCA_000404065.3. NCBI lineage: Eukaryota > Viridiplantae > Streptophyta > Pinopsida > Pinales > Pinaceae > Pinus > Pinus taeda. The sequence goes on along the minus strand of APFE031746644.1, from coordinate 18,633 downwards.
AGGAATGTGATGAAGATGAAGAAGAAGAGGGAGAAGACAAGGAGGATGATGAAGAAATAGGGGAGGAAATTAAGGAGGAAATTGATAGAAATGAAGAATATCTACAAGAATAATAAGACAAGAAGGACATAAAGGAAGAAGGAAATGGAAAAGAGGGGACAAAAAACAAGGAGGTGTCACCTAGGGTGTCTCCAGAAGCCACTGAGAGAGAGGCAATAGCTTCCATCACTACTCTCAGCATCCCAATCAAGCAAAAAGGAAAAAGGTAGAGGAAGACCCCGTTATATTTCAAGACAAGAAAGAGCACAAGAATAAGACAGGGGAAGTCACAAACATCAACCAAAATTCCTATTGTGATTGAAGACTCCCCTACACAAAAAGACAAAATGCCTTCCCCTAATTCCCCTATCACCTATGTGATGAGGCCTACTACTAGATCAACTTCCTCCAAGGGAAAGGCAATCCTACAGGACACACAACAAAATCTACAGGAAGCAAAAACAGTCCCACTGGATACTTTGTTGAATCTACAGGAGGCACACAAATTGGAAAGGAAGGTAGGGGAGCAACAAGAAACTAAATAGGATGCCCCAAAGACAAAAGAGCTCAACCCTCGACCTAACCTAGACTCCGATTACCAATTTATTGAAGGAGGCAGTGTCATACCTCAAAAATTTTCCATCCCACTATTCTTCAAGCTTGAGAAAGAGAGGGCCAGAAATCACCGATGGATGCAGATCGCCAAATCAAAGGGGGTGGAAGACATTGGGCACATGGAAGAGAAGCTCAAGGAGATGGGAAAAGAGCTAAGTGTCTTGAGGGACAGAGAAGCTATAATGAGAAATGAACTAGAGACAGAAAATGCATGGTTGAGGGGACAACTGCAGGGAAGGGAGAATCAATTGACATGTATGGCCAGTCTCTCTTTGGAAGTAATCCAGTGTAGGATGCCAAATAAATACTATGCTCTCTACCTCAAAGAAAAATGGATGCAGTTTCAAATTAAGACCCTAGCATAGAGAGGCACCATGCCATTTCAGCACTACAGGAAATTTATTGATCTTTGTGACCAAAGTACACTAGAGGATAGGGCCAAAACAACTGAGTTTTATTTGCACAACATGGTGGTCATAGACATGAATGTATGGGACCCTAATGCCAAGCTAGGAGATCTACAATTAATGGCTTTGGCATCATGGATGAACCATGAGGAGTCAATAGTTGCAGAGATGAAAAGGATATTGCCAAGAGAGAAAATTGAACCTGTTCTGATCAGAGTTGAACAATCAAATCCCATGGCCCTCATCAATACCCATAATTCTGATTGCAATGATCCTCAGCTAGCACCTAGATATCTTACTACCCAAGAGCAAGAAATTTCACATTTTGAGGACATGTTCAGGTTGCTAGGAGATGATAGTATACATGCTTTCCTGAGAAGATGCAACACCTTGCTATATAGCTTAAAGATAAGAGAATATCACTCTCCTCAAAGGTTGAGAGAGGCACTCAATAGGACACCTATGTATAAGCAATCTATACAAAGGTTGAAGGTCAATTGGATAGGCCTAAAACTAAGTCCACCACCACTCTTAGGGATGCTAGAAGGGAGAAAAGAAGAAGAAGAAAAGAGGCAGTGGGAAGAGGTACAAAAAAAGCAGGCTTCTATGAACAAGAAGAGGAGACCACAACAAAGGCATGGGATGTCAGAGAGGCCACCAGAGCCATGAAGAATACGGGTATTGAATAAGTTTCTCAGAGGATGAGAAACACTTTCAGTAGGGGGGTGATGATAAGCCTCATCATTGGGTAATTATATGGGCCTTAATTCACCTCCTAGCTTAGTCAAACCAACTTTTCTCATAACTTACTGCGTGCTTTTGATTATATTTTATTTATGAGATGAGTTAGAGTTGGATATTATGCTTTGTGGTCTAATAGGCATTTAATGTAGGATTAAAGGAGAAAATCAAGGAATTTTGGTAAATACCAAGGTCAAAAACTGAATGGGACAAGAGAAAGGGATTATAGGAGGTAAATCCTCCTCATTTACTACCCATCCATTCGAATATTCATCCATCAGCTCGGAGTGCAAACAACCAAATCATGAGGACCAAAAGGTAGCCGAGCAAGTGACAGATAAAGCACCAGTTTATCTCGAGTTTGGGAGCCGAGCCTCCCTAATTTTAAGGAAGTCGTTGGGGACTTCAGATGTATAATTAGAGAGGCCGAGGACCTCAGTAGGATTCAGATTTTTTATTGTAAAACTCTACTCTATTTTCAAGTTGCAAGACTTGTGGCAGTTCTTTTGATGTAATTTTTTGTTTTGGTAATAAGAATGAGTTTTGTTTTGAACTAGCATTGAGTTAACGCAGAGGGTTGAAGCTCTTGGGTTAGGGCCCAACCCTAGCAGCCAAGGTTCCTCTTGATTGTACATGTATTTTTAGTGTAGATTCATAGTGTAATTGTTAATTTGCTTATTAGATACATTTCCATTACAAGTAGTGTAGATTAGATTGGTTGTGGGATAGTTTGATTCTATTTGTTCCTTATTTCAAGTAGCAGGTTAGCAAGGAGAAAAAGGATCACCACAAGGTTGTTATCAGGTGTCTCAGCCTCACTTCTTCCCTCTAGGACCATGACTTGAGGAAAGGGACCCTTAAGCAACCCCAAAAACACAGATTTCTAGTTCTTTTGTGGGCTTTGGAGTTTTCTATCTTTAATTTAGTATTTGGTTAATGTTGCAAGGTAGATTTCATTGTCACCTTTTCCATATCCATTTTTGCATTAGATATCACTCATTCTTTTATTCCCTTCAACAACTTTCTTCATGAATAATATAGGGAGTTGATTCATTAATTCTGCTTTTCTAGTTTATGAAAATGTATCTTGTTGAATAGAGTTTTTGAAGACACACATGTTTTATGCAAATTAGGTGCTTCAGGAGGAGACTAAGACTTCATAGTCGGCAGGAACCTTCCACTTCAACCATCTTATCCATCCCTTTTTTTCACCATCACCCTCACTAGTTTTTCATCATTTTTAATTGAAATTCTCCCAAACACATTGAGAAAATCTAGACATCTATCATCTTGGATATTGACTCCTGAGTAATCCTAGACCTTCTAACACTCCATTCCACCCATCACACACCTTTCCTAAGCCTCCCATCACCCCCAATACATTTAGCTCCCGATTGTATCTTGTAGGTTTCCTGTAATTCCTATAGGATCATCCTGTAGGTTTTCCTGAAACGGCCTGTTTTGAGGCTGAACTGATGGAAAACCTCTAGGAAGTCAAAGAGAGCCTCCTAGGGACCCTCCACGCCATCCAACCAATTCATAAATATTCTAGCCATCCTAAAAAACCCTTAATCCACCTGTCACATCCACAAGAACAATTAGTTTTCATACTTGATTTTGCATAAAAAGACTAAAAAAGTGAAAACATATTTAGTTTACTTTCTTTATTTGCACATTAGTATTGTTTGATGCTTCTTACTTCTGCAACTTAGATAGTAGCATTTTTGTTTATGTTGATTTAGCATTTCTTCTTAGCATAGCTTCTTAAATGGTTAGTTAGAGTATGTTGTGGTTTAGCGTTACATGTTGGCCTTCTCCATTACTGCAGTAGAGTAACTCTCTTAGAGTAGATTTACTTTTCTTCCATCAAAGGATCAAGCTTCTTTTGACTCTATAGAAGTTTGGCTTGGAACCCCAGTGGTCTCTCACCATCTAAGCAATGAAAATAGGCAGAACCATCACTTTTACTTGTGCATACAACACTGTCACCTCCAAGTTTGTACGAACCCTGGGTTGATAAGTAAAGCTGGTAGCCTAGGAGTTACAACATCCTTGTTGCAATATTGGCGCTCATAACTAATTAGTCATCCTTCCCTTCCAAAACTATGCAGAGTATACCTTTAGTGGTCCTCCCCTCTTTTTGACCCACTCTATCCTTGAACTAGGTAGAAGTCGGCCAGTCTTCCTCTTAAGAACTACTCATAAATCTTCTACAGTGGTCCCTCCTTCAACTAGAATCATTGTCTCTCAAAAATACACAGAGACTGTCCCTCATCCCAGCCTGAACTGTGCATTGCATAGTTGTAAGCCTTAAGCCTCAACCTTCACTACTGGGACTACACAATGTGCAATCACCAAGCCTCTCTCTCTGACTTACAACTCAATTCTGGCTCAATCTTTGAAGTTGAATGCACCATCTTTGGCTAGGAGGTTTTCAGGTTGATATCATGTCGTCATGCGCAGCTTGTAGATACAAGAACATGGTGGGATGATGAAGAAGGATATGAAGGAGGAAGACATGCAAAGGAAATTCTTGTAGCTGAGCATGCAAGTTGACCTATCAAAGAAAAGAAAAGGGACATCAACTTGTGACGACAAACAAAGTCTTTATATCACTGAATATTCCTATCGCTAAGCCATGAGGAGGTGGAAGACAAGAGTATTATCAAGTATACATCATTAACAACAACAAAAATGACCTGACACTACCACAACATCCAGGAAATTTACATCAGCAGTGCCATGTCATGTCTTATCATGAGATTTCATATACCACATCATCATTATGGACAATGTATATTATATTCAAATGTATTGTAAAGTGGAAGTCCAAAGTACACACATGAATATGGAGAGTCATGTAAGTTGAAAATTCATAGGAATTTGAACAGTCATGAGCGTTTTCAAATAGTCACAAAGGGAAGCATCACCCCTTGGTTATATATACCCCCTCATTGTATGAGCAAAGGACTTTTTCACCTTGGCTCCTCCCGCAAGGCATAAGAGAGATCAACTAGTTCTTTGAGGAGCAACGAGTGGCTCCAATGTCCCACTACTCAGGCTAGTGATGTAAAATGTAAACATGTGTCTTGGAATTTTTTCTTAATAACAAAAGCCTTTTAAGGCCAACACGTTCTTCATGCATGGACAATGAATGTTTGTAAGACTATTTTGTGGACGTTTGTATTTCCTGTTTTCTTTCACATGTACTAATATAGTTGAATTATTTTGGTTATTTTAGTGCTTATCTTATTGAGAATGTGTTGTAATGGTTGTTAACATTGTCCCATCCTTGTGGACTATTCCGTGGGATATTAGACAGATCATTCCTTGCTTGTCAGTTGTAATGATCATCACATCTGTTGTGGACTATTCCACTAGATGTTAGACGAATCTTTTTGGTTCATGCATGTCTCTTCTTGGGTGTTACTATTACCTTTCACTTAGAGGATCAATTTTCTCTCCCCCTTTGCAGTAGAAGAAACTCGACACAATTTCACTCCACATTCACCAAGAACACCTCCCTTGCTTTTCAAAGACACCATTGCATCACTCTCCTGTGCTGACAGCTAGAGCCAAGGTAAATCTTTAAGGATTTGGCTACTGGGCCTTTATACTAGATGGGAATCCTACACCAGATGGTGTGAGGTTTTTATTGGGACTCCATACCGGGGATATCCCATTGGTTGATGGATTTCCAACACCGTTAATAAAATGGTGCTAGAAGGAGGGCTAGACGACAAGTTGTGCCCGTTGAGTCTAGTTTGAATCTCTTATTTAAAATGGATCTTCTCTAAATAATAATCCTAGGATGTTTTTCCAAAGAGATTAATTGTACCATCCCTACGAAAGTTATTCATAACCTATCCTAATTTAAGTTAGGTGGTGAGGGTAAATCAACTTTTCGTTAACATTCATTTTAAGTTATCTATCTTTGTCTTTCTAACATAATACTTTCCAAATATGTCATGGATAGATTACTCACCCTCACATTCGATGGTTGTGTTAATCGATGGTGACATACATTACCCATTTCTTCTATCCATTCTCTCGACCAACTTGCCAAGAATCTTTATAAATATTTCGATAAGTATAACTACCAAGATGTTTGTGGAAAAATCAATATTTTAAGAATAAAGCCTGATGAATTAGTTGAGGATTTTTATAATCAATTCCTTCACCTCTGTTATGAAATTTCTAAAAAACATCTAAACACCTACTGTATATACACATTTATCGTATATGGAAAACTTTCATGTATGCACATATATGGAAGATATGTACACATATAGATGATATGCACATATACAGAGGATATATGCAACTTTTATATATCCGCATATACAAAAGTTGTGCATATGCAACTATGTCTGGGGTTATATACATACTTATTTAACAATGAAACATGAAACACAATATGCACTCATATGTGATTAGGTAGTGCAATTTGGTATTCTACTAGTCTAATTCTTTCCAAAATTTGTAAAGGACCACAATAATAGGTAGCGAGTTTTTCACAACCACCCCACCTCAAGGTACTTTTCTTGGGTTTGAATCACACATAGACATGATCCCCAACCTGAAATTCTCTATAAGTCCTTTCTTGTCTACATAATCCTTTTTTCTGTCTTGGAAAGCCTTTAAGTTTTGTCAAACCTTTCTTATAGTCTGTTCTATTTCTGTTAACATATCAAGTCCTCTTATTAACTTATTTTTAGGGTTGCTCCAATTATTAGGTGTATTGCATCTCCTTCCATTTAACACTTCAGAAGGACTGATTATGAATGAGTCATGATAAATGTTGTTATATGAAAATTCAACTAGGTGAAGGTATTCTTCGCACTTGGTTGGTTGTTGGGTAACATACATTCTTAGCATGTCCTCAAGCACCTAGATCACTCGTTTGATCTACCCATCTGTTTGTGGATGATAGGAAGTACTAAATGAAATTGGGTATCTAATCCAACAAAAATATATTTCCAAAATGTTGAAGTAAACTTTACATCCCTATAAAAAATGACCACCTTAGGCATGCCATGCAACTAAAATATTTCCTTCATAAAAATACTAGTGATTTGAATAGTCTTATACGTAGATTGCACTAGGATAAAATGGGTTGTTTTTATCAATTTATCCACTACCACCATAATTGAGTCATTTTTCCTTTTCAATCTAGGTAAACTTGTAATGAAGTATAATGAAATGACATCCCATTTCCACTCAAGAATGGGTAATGGATGGAGCAATTTTGTTGGGTGTTGGTGCTTAACCTTGTATTTTTGACACTCCAGACATTTAGCCAAATCATTTGCAATATCTCTTCTCATTCCAGGCCAAAAAAAAAAATCTTATTGCAGAAAATAATTTCTGATATTTGGGATGGGCAACATAAGGGATTTTGCAGAACTCATCCAAAAATAATTGTCTAGCAGTCAATTAATTAGGAACATATATCCTCCCACTAAAAGTCAATAAATTATCTTTATTTATACCATATTTAGATTGATTCTCATATTTGTTTACTTGTTCAACTTACTACTATTTTGGATCTTTTGAGGAAACTTCTTTAAAATGATTGTTGAGACAAATTATAGCCTTATAATTTGATTTACATAAATCATCAACCCAGGCCAGGTTAGCTTGTGAGATGCTGCGCAAAGTATATGTAGGCTTAACACTGTAAGTGATGATTAATCTAACTAGTCAATCATACAAAACTAATGACTCTTTCATGTATCAATCACTTAGAAACAAAGGCTATAGAGTGGATCAAACATCCCTCTACAACTCTTAAGATTGATGATGATGATTAGGAAAAGATACAGAAATCAACTTACAACAAACTCACAAATTCACTCAACATTAGAAATAAAATCTTCATTAAATGAATTCTACACAATAACAAGAAACTAGTTCATTTAATCAATTTCTACTAATATATCTGTTATAGACATATTTTGGCACTGCAACCCCAAACTCATATGTCCATAAACCAAGGGCTCTTTAGTCCCTAAAAGTGTTGCTTCATACCCTAAGGATCATGGTCAACTGACTACATCATTTCCCAGAAGTTCCAACTGAAAAACTACTCAAAACTGGCCAAACCTGGACCATAATGACTGCTCCATGGTCAAGGTGATGCATACTAGATACCACACTAGCCAAGTGCGATGCATACTAAAATGGCCTTCTGTGGGGTGCAATGAGCGAGAATAGACAAATGGTAGAGACAGTTTTCTAAGTGGATGATCATGGAATCTTCCAGAAACTTCGTAACACTTGCCTCTCTGAATTCGCCTAGGGATGAGTAAGAGATCGATGAAATCTCCAAGTGGAACCAAGAACTATCAGTGGAATGCCACTAATAAAAAACCAAGAGCTGACTCACACCCTTGCAAGACATATATAAATGGATCCCTCATTTGAGAGATCTAGTGGCTGGAATTTTGTAATTTGTAAGGAAGTGTTGTTGGTTTATCTCTGAGAAGAGGCATTGTATTGTTGGGTGATCTTGCTTTTCATGAGGTGAAGAGGGCTTCTATGCTGGGAGGATGATGCTGGATCAGACAGCTGGGTTGTAATCCCCTCTTCTACTATTAATAAAATTCTTTGAGTTTTCCTCCATATAATCATGTATTTGTGAATCTTATTGTTTATGAATGCAGTTGTATGGTCAATGTGTTTCTGATTTTGCATTGTTTATGATGTTTTAGATAGAGATGATTTTATGGTTTGTTGTTACTTTTACTCTATAGGTACCCTTTGAAGCAGGAAAAGTAGGAGAGGAGTGGCAAATTCTATCAAGGGAAAGATAAATCAAGCTAGGATCAAAGCGGAAGATCCAGGTTGGTCCTCTTTTCTTCCCTCTTATCTATTACACTTAAAGGAAATATTGAATTGCTTTGATTGTTTGTTTCTAAGATAGTTACCCATCTTAGTGGGACTAGAAGTGCGAATCGACACTAGTTTTCCTTGAAACAAAATGGGCGACTCCACTGGGGATCGAATAGTTTTTTTGGTTTGTTTATTGTTTTCTTTATAAACTACAGATGGAGCCTGAAGTTAGCCATATAGCTTTCGAAACGCCTTTTCTATGCAATTGTGAAGTAGATGAATGCTACTTCAATCAATATCCGTGTTAGTTTATGAACTGAACATCTGATTTACAAAGCATTCTAAGTGCCCTTGTGGTAGCTCAATAACCTCATAAGATCTTACCCCTATACTTTGTTTTTACTTTCCATCATAATTCAGCCTAAATCACTGAACTTAGCTGCAAATTTTGAGCAAAAACCAAGCTTAGTTTCACTCCCTGGTCCATCGCACTGTCTGTAATGGGGCAGCCTGTATGCATCACACCTCCCATGTGTCGTAGGTGAGATGCATCCCTATTTCCCTGTGTTGCGGGTGCAATGATTGAGTGATACTATTTTTCTCTCTGAAAGTTGGTTTTTTCCTCCTTGTTTTCAGCTCTATTCAGTAGTTTTGATGTTGATGATCAGTATCTTCTTACTGAAACCTTCTTGCTTCACATATTTTGGCCTCCATTTGTTAGGAATTGTAAATGTTTTTGTGTATTTTTGAATCATTTACAGTATTCCTTTGTCGAAAGTAACTTAATCGAACAATCGTTTTTTTATGCAAGTGTCGTAATTGTCATTTTGAATCAAAAGAAAAGTGTCGTAAAGTCTTCCTCTTATAGATAGTTGATTGTACTTTTTTCATTGTAATTGATTTGAGTTATTAGTATTTGAGGTGTCAAAAATAATTTTCAATTTGAAATCGAAAAGTTTCGTCTTAGTCTTCCTTTCGTTTTGAAAAGAAATTGTTAAGAATGTCGCTTTAAAAGAAAATAGTTCAGATCTGTACTTAGCTTTCCTTTTTGGCATTCACACATTAAGGAAGGGAAAAAAAAATACATGCATGTGCCTTTGCATTTTGACTGCATGTCGAATATGATTTAGGAAAGTGCATTTAGTGTGTGCTCCATGCTCTCCGCTAAAAGAAAAAAATCACAATCTTCTTTCCTTTGTAGCTAGGATTTTCATTGCTAAAGGAAAATAAACAACTATTTATCATTTTAGATTGCATATTTAGGAATTTTACATCTACATCACGTGGTGAACCTTGAAAGACAAACTTCTAAGCAATATCAACTCTAAAATAAATCTCAATGAACATAAAAACGCTTTGGAACCTAACGCAACACATCTAGATGTCTAGGCTAGAGACGTGTTCCAGCGTCGTAAAACCTGGTAACTATCGTTTTTCATTGAAAGTTGGGTGATTTCCTCCTCTTTGATATGACAAGTTCCAGTACAAACTTTTGCTCCCCGTACCATCGAGTATTTATTGGGAGACCATAATAGGCTGATATCGTTTATCCTTAGTAAGCTGTGTCTGCCACCCTATCGATGGCAATGCACTGAACACAACATTCAGGAAGATTGAATGTCATACATAAGTCCTTGGTAATTTCTCTATCATCTATCACCAAGGTGTATTTTGCAGTTTTGCGATTGGTTTGGTAATCCCTCTATCTAGATTTCCAGAGTAGTCACTTTCATTCCTTTTCAACTCCTTAAAAGAAAAGGTCCATCTGAGCACTTGTCACTTTAGGCTCATTAAAAATCGAAGGTGACTAGAGTCACCTTTAGCTTTTTCTCAACTCTTAAAAATTGAAGAAGCAAGTTGTGTCAAAGCGTCTTTAAAATTTATTTAAATCAGATTAACATCCCTGTTCCTTCGTTAATCTGAGGTTGAGATAATGGATTCCACCAATCAAGGAATCCCTCTTGGAGGTAATCCTAGTCCTTTCTCATCTTGGGGAGATATTGGTTCTCCATATATGGCTACATTGTCCCTTCCAAGAATCACAATAGGCCTGCCGATATGGATTTTCTCGACCTCTGTCATTCAAAACACTGTAATTCGTCAATGATCTAATCAACAACCAGATGATACTAAAGTTACCCCTTCACCTTCTACTTCGTTTGTTTCTCCTTCCCCTTCTTCCTCTTCGCTTGTTGAAACTAGTGACACTAAAAACCAAGTAAATGAGAAGAAAAATAAAGGGAAGGAGAAGAAGAAGAAGCAAACTAAACAAGGAAGCAACCATGCATCATCAGGTGAAAATCCACACACTAAACTTTCCAAACCAAAATCTCCATTCCCAATTTGCAAGGGAGACCACTACCATCGAGATTTCCTTTGCATTCCGCAGATCTTGAGAGAATGGTCTCCCCATTTTCACCATTCGATGTCATCAACCTCTAACAGTCAGGTTGATAGCACACCCTCAGCCAGTGAAAACAAAGTTAATGGAAAAGTCAAATTTCCATGTAGGTTATGTGAAGGTAATCATACTCTTCACCGTTGTCCTTTTTTGGATGAAGCCAAAAGCATTTTGGATAACTGTCCTGCTTCACCACAGTGACTTCCACCTGGATACAGGAAACTCTTGCCATGTCCTTCACTAGTTGAAAACCCAATTGACATAACTCAATTTTCCATCGAATCACCTATCATTGACAGTGAACCTTCTGAGTCCATAATGGACCAAAGTCATCTGGTCGAGATGGCAGTCAACCCAGTCTTACCTTCAGAAGAACCACCTTCAAATCATACTATCATCAAAGAGAATGAGAATGACACTTTTCAAATTCTTTTTGTCGAAACAGAGTCTAATGAACTAGGGGGCAATCCACCCAGTCCTTTACAACAAGAAGAGACCCCCCTAGTTCATGAGATTTATCCGGCCATCTATCTGATACCTCCTCCGAGTAGTCTAGTTGTTTTATTTGACTGGAATCAACTAGCGAAACCCCACCTTCTATCTAATGTACCATTCTGAATCATAGTACAAGTTTACAAAATGATCGTGTCTGGCACTATCATAGATGAAGGGGATTAAGTGAGTATCCTTTCCTCAACTACTTATAAAGCGCTTGGTTATTCATCGCTTTTGCCTGAAAAACAAAATTTGTCAGGCTTCAACAAAGGAACCAGTCGACCATTAGGGATCCTTCCAAAGTTACCGATAACTTCGAGAAAGAAAACCATTCATTTGAACGTGATGGTAGTTCAAGGGCCGCTAGATTACAATCTATTCCTTGGATGTGAATATATCTATATATATATATATAACATGGAAGCTATTATTTCCACCTTCTTTCGAGTGATGTGTTTTCCACATCAGGGCCAACTGGTACAGCTTGTTGACCATATTTCATTTCCTGGTTCAAACATAGCTATGAATGAACCATCATCCCTAAATGGTCTCTTCGCGTCAACAATGTCTCTTCACCTTAATTCCATCCACCTAATTACCGTGAGTAGTTCGGTGAATGTAATGAAGTTTAGGGGCCATGCACCCTAGTTTGCTTCGGCAGGCGAACCTAAAGTAAAAGAGAGACTTTCTTGAAAGGTTATATGATTGGATTGAAAAATCATTTCCTTGCTGGATATGTGATCGATTTGAAACATGTATTCCCTTGTATGTTATGTGATTGGAAGCTCACACAATTCACCTTTGTCTATTTCGATGGACAAAGCCAAGGAAGAGAGTTTTGTCTGTCGACAGAAACAATCCTGCCTAACCACAGGGACTTCCATTTGGTAACCTGGAAACTCTCCTTTTTTTAAACACCTGGGGGCATGCAAATCTTTATATGTAAGCGAAAAATGACCTTTGATTTTTTTTCGTTTGTAGGTTCTCAACCCTTTAACCTCGTAGCTTGGTCATTTCTAACCTACATAAAAAGGCAATGAGCACATGTTATAGTAGTGTTCAAGCTCATTAAAAAATAAATCTACCAAGAGACATCTTCAAAAGACTGAAAAGAGCAATGTTCCCGTAAGGTTCAAGCTCGTTAAAAAATAAACCTGCCACTGAGCATAGTTTCTCCTAGTTCAAGCTCATTAATAAATGAAACCACTTTGGTAAATAACCTTTGTGATCGCCTTGCTATCACCCTTTTGAACCTTGGTTGTGTTCCTACCATCACCTCCATTCATTTCGCTGACCATACACTTCCACTTGATTGTTTACCCTTTTGAGGAACAGCTGCGACAAGTGATTCTGATTGCCACCCTCTTCACATTGCCATGTTTTGAGAAGTTCCAAACTTACTTGGAACGAGTTGCTACCCGAAAATACCATTCGTTCCTCAAAAATGAGTCCCTTTTAAACTCTTTTTAGGCTCGTTAAATGAGTCCCTTTTCAAACTCTATAAATAAGAAAAGGACCAAGTTATCTTTGTTGTTAAACTTGTTAAAACAATAGCGACAAACTTGTCCATCTAGACAAGAACGAGTTTCATTGTCGCTAGGCTAGCTAAAACATAGCGACAAGTTTTCCCGAAGGGAGAACTATAGACCAAGCATATGTTATCCTCCTCAAGCTTGACAAAAATAAAGAGGTATTGGTTAGCAATGCCTGGGGAAAAAGGGAGGAAATCTTGAAGAATTTTATTGGTAGCAGGTCGCTCTTGAACATGACACTTTCATTCCATCGCCATGATTGAGTTGGGTTTGGTTTTTCCATTCACCATATCACCATTGGTCCTCCATACCATTCATGGGGTTAATGCTACCAGTCCATATCAGTGTCACTGACATGTTCAAGAGAAGTCATTTAGAGAATTCCCCATCCAGCAAATGCCTCATCCACTGCAATACCTCCCCCCTTCATTTTTCATGACCGCCATTCCTGAACCTTATATCATCAGATCGTTTTCACCTCCAGAAAAAATCATTTGCTTCGTTTTTCATCGTAGATGTGGGATACATCAATACCCTCCTATGCCAGGTCACTTCTTGTTGACATCAACTCATTATCCAAGAAGTTGACTTAGAAACAATCCTTTCATTACTTTGAAGCTTGCATGCCTCAATGGCAAGTTTCTCACTTCCGGCGACAAGTTTACATCAATGACCTTCGACTGAAAGATTTTGTGTGGTGTTCGACATTGGCTCATATATTCACACCATGTGAATTGTACTGTAGTACCTTGAGGGTCATTATCATTATCGGTGATTCCTCTCGCATCTGTTAACAGCTTACATTATTAGCTGGTAATCAGGCAGTGTCCTTCCATGTTCGACTTCAGAACATCTCTTTCACATGGATCGATTTGTACAATCGGGTGAAGATTGAACGAGTTTTAAGACCCCGGATCTAGTTTCATCCATCCGAGCTGCGATATATTGAGGAACATAAAGACATCAAATGTACACAGAAGCTGCACAGATAGTCATCTAAGCCAGGGAAGATGACTCTTCATGCGAAGAATCACCAGTCTGGAACAACAGACGATTGTCTGTCTTATGTACATGAAAATGAATTTATAAAACTGAGCATGGGAATGCCCACCTCATCTAGATCATGAAAATAATATGATGATGATGTATTGTATTGTATCTTATACAAATCACCTTCCAGTTTGAATACCTTGGATCCTCATGATAAAGCATTTCACCCGACATCAGAAGATTTACGACCTCATGCTTTAGGGGGCAACTGTTATAGACATATTTGGGCACTGCAACCCCAAACTCATATGTTCATAAACCAAGGGCTCTTTAGTCCCTAAAAGTGTTGTTTCATACCCTAAAGGATCACGGTCAACTGAATACATCATTTCCCAGAAGTTCCACCTGAAAAACTACTCAGAACTGGCCAAAACTCGACCATACTGACTGCTCCATGGTCAAGGTGCAATGCATACTAGCCACCACACTAGCCAAGTTGGATGCATACTGAAATGGCCTTCTGTGGGGTGCGATGAGCAAGAATAGACAAATGGCAGAGACAATTTGCCAAGTGGATGATCATGGAATCTTCCAGAAACTTCTCCTGTGACACTTGCCTCTCTGAATTCACCCAGGGATGAGTAAGAGATTGATGAAATCTCCAAGTGGAACCAAGAAATATCAGTGGAATGACACTAACCAAAAACCCAGAGCTAACTCACACCCTTGCAAGACATATATAAATGGATCCCTCATTTGAGAGATCTAGAGGCTGGAATTTTGTAATTTGTAAGGAAGTGCTATTGGTTTATCTGTGAGAAAAGACATTGTATTGTTGGGTGATCTTGCTTTTCATGAGGTGAAGAGGGCTTCTATGTTGGGAGGATGACGCTAGATCAGACAGTTGGGTTGTAATCCTCCCTTCTACTATTAATAAAGTTCTTTGAGTTTTCCTCCATATAATCGTGTATTTGTGAATCTTATTGGTTATAAATGCAATTGTATGGTCAATGTGTTTCTGATTCTGAATTGTTTATGATGTTTTATATAGAGATGATTTGATGGTTTGCTGTTACTTTGACTCTACAGGTACCCTTTGAAGCGGGATAAGTAGGAGAGGAGTGGCAAATTCTATCAAGGGAAAGAGAAATCAAGCTAGAATCAAAGCAGAAGATCCAAGTTGGTCCTATTTTCTTCCCTCTTATCTATTACACTTAAAGGAAATCTCGAATTGCTTTCATTGTTTGTTTCTAAGATAGCTACTATTATTAGTGGGACTAGCAGTTCAAATCGACACTAGTTTTCGCTGAAACAATATCAGAAAGAGTGCATTAGCTGTAAAAATAAATTACTAGTACATAACATAACTAAAATGCATAAACTCAACTACGGGAGTTGTGAGCAAATGGGGCCCTTCCTTACTCACAACCCCTTCAAATTAGAATAGTTTGTTCACTAAGGTAGGCAGAACATATTATATTGTATTAATTTGAAAAAGATATAGTCGAGTACAATCTGATATACAGTATTATCCGAAACCAACCCAACAACCCCCTATCATGAAAACTAGAACCGATTTTATACATTTACAAAAGCCCATATATGGATCGAAGTAAGGAAGACTACTAATCTAAGCCATTAGCTAATAGTTCTGTTACAAAATATCGAATTTAGCCACACTGGATCTAATCCATGACTGAAAGCATGGATTAGACAAAATTCGTTACATGGCTGTAGCTTTTCTCCAAATTTCCAATGAGAGAAGGTTTATGAATTTTGGCAGTGTCGTTTGAAAATATGAAATGGCCAATAGGACAACATCCATATGTGATATATGGAGTTGTCTATAATGTGACTTTTTGGAGATTCCGGTGATGGAATCCGGTAGAAGAAATTGAGGTTAAATCTTGATTTTTAGCAGTTAAAATGGTTTTTTAACTGCATATTTAGATTCAGCACCCTGAAAAACCCCTGGGACCCTTTGATTGTGCAGAAAATAGCTATCAAACTTGCGATTCCAATAAATTTCTACCAGATTCTGACCGGAAAAACCCGCCAGAAAAGCTTTCAAAAAGTCTCATTATAGACAACTGCGTGATATATTCCACACAAAACCCATGTTCCCATTTGACATAGATATTCATGGAACATAGATAACCCTCGATGTTTCTGCAGGAAATCCAAGCAGTTATAGGAAATCCGTGGTTGCAGGAATTTTGGAGTGTTTGCAGGAAATAGGATCACACAACTGTCTGCAAGAAATGTGGGCCTGTTTTCGAATCAAAACAAATCTGCACAAGAACTCTAGATTAGTTGGCATGGTAATTAAAATAAAGAACATATAGCTATAAGGAATACTTAAAGTTAAGGTAAAAGACGCTTTTTATGTTAATTTGCATACCTTCAGCCTACAACACCCTTTTGAAAAAAACCTTATTATAATCGAAATAGGGATAATAGGGGTTAAAGATAGTTCAAAATGGGCGAGGCAAAGTATGGAAAGGGGTGTCAAAATTTGGAAAAACCAAGCCCCAACATCTCCCCCACACCTAGCTTCTTGCATGCCCCTTATGCAAGCAAAAATGTTGCATCTTCCCCAAAAAGAAAAAGGAAAAGGAAATAATTCCTTATCCTAAGCTACAACTACTACAACCAATTGATATGCTACCTTTGCCAACAAGTCCAACTGGTTACCACTAGATTCTGCAAGAATTTGACCCTTTTATAATTCATTATTCTTTCTCAGATGGTCGATCCTAGCCTGCTTCTTTTTAATAATTCGGGCCGCTTTTTGAACCCACTCCTCATGTTCTTTTTGTATACGCAGGTTGTTCTCCTTTAGGGTCTCATTTTTCTTTCTCAAGGCTCTCTGTGAAATGGTGATCTTTGTGATTATTTCTTCCAATTCCTGCAGAGACTGTATCTTCTAGGGGGTTACTTCCCCTTCCTTCTATCCTTGGAGGGATTGAGGGGACCTAAGGCCCTCCTCTACTTGCTATTCTCCTGCTGTGTTATCCCTACTTCCATGCAGTGGGGAGTCCTGAAAGGACATTGCTTCTTCATCGATGAACTTATCCGACTCAATTTTTGCTTTACCTTTGGGTGGGTCGTGGCTTTTCTCCTTCTTCTTATCTATTGTCTAGGGAAAAACTTCTGCATCCATAGTATCCTTTATAGCCAGCTGAACAACCTAGCTTCTCGTAAATATTTTTCCAGAGGTGGAAGTGCCATTCTTTGATTAAGAATTTTTTTCCCACAGTCTCCCTTGTCACCACCACTTCCTCATCTCTTCTTGCTTCCTTCATCTATAGCTCAAACCTTTGAGGCTTCTTCTTCTTTGGTTTTTCTATCGGTTCCTTCTTGGTGGGATTCGGAGAGCCGATGTCATCCCTTCTTTCCTTCTTTACCAGTGGCCCATGAGTCTGTGACTTCCTTTCGATTTTTCCACTGTTTTTCCTCTGTAGACTCTAAAGGGTCAGAGTTTTTCTCTTCCTCTTTTTTCTTTATCCATAGCCCACGTTTTCGCGTCTTTTTCTTTGGTTTATCTTCTAGTGCTTCCTCCATGGAATCTGAGAGATCGAAATCCTCATTTTCTGCAAATTCATTTCAGCCAAGAACTCCTCCCATGTCCACTTATTGTCTTTCAAAACCTCCACCAGGATGGTTTTCACCAGTCTATGGTGATCAACAATTTCCTCTAAGTTGGGCCCCCTTTCCTTGGCAGTCGTCGACATCTTCATTAGAGACATTCTTAAGTAATATGGAAAATTTAATGGCTTGTCATGAAAATGGACAAGGAGCAGAATGTGAAACATGAATACAAGCCCAAAGTGACCTTCACACGTTATGTATTTTTGTAGGAAAAAGATAAGTTCTGGTACTTACTTTTCAAGAAATCCTGCGAAATTCCCTTACTCAAGTCAAGGTTTGAATGCTCTTTACAATGGAAAGATGCGAACAAGTCCTTGTTGAAATGTTGGTTCTTAAACCAACATTCTCCCAGCTGTGAAATTTTGGATGCTCGTGCTACCAAACCCTTGGTCAACCTAAATTGGGCACCCCAACTTGAGCCTTATTTCCATTCAGTTTTAGTGTTGTAGATCTAACCCAAGATATTATAGATCTGATAAGAAAGTATAACACAATGCAAGTAAACCCAAGAATTAAGATAGAAATGATTCTTTATATTATCAAACCCTTAAGGTAGGGAAACACCATACAATCACTCCTTAAGGAAGGATAATACTCCACAAGCCATATGCTTGTTCATACAAGAATACTTCTCTTCATATCTCTCCATGTGGAGTCTCTAGCCTCTATATAGGCCTCATACATACAATACCATGCATCATTACCATGGTTCCTCATACCATCAACTAATACCATGGGCCCCTTACATTATTATTAACTACTTGTGTCCCTTACATGACATGGGTTAACCACCTTATTTATTACTATGGCCCATCCCATTATTACATTATTACCTTGGGTACCTCCCTCAGTACCCCATATTACCCCCCCTAGGTATATAACATTCCACCCCCCTTAGCATGTTTCGTCCACGAAACATGGGAAGAAC
>APFE031746638.1:33038-58659 GCA_000404065.3 Pinus taeda | reverse complement strand
AGGAGAGGGGCATGTTGGGTCCCTATAATACTAGTGATTACCCCATTACTATTGTATTTATACCCCTTATTAATATTGTTTTACCCCTATTGCCCCCATATTGTTATTACTGTGCCCCATAGAATCCCTCTATTGTTATTTTTGTGGCTTTATATTATTATTGTTAGGTCGTCTAGATTATATTGTGACTCCTTAGACTCCTATATATAGAAAGGAGGTTTTGTCATTTGAATCATCGAAGAAGTGTTCATTTATGTAATGTAAAGGAGGTTGCCCCCTCGAAGAGGTTGAATTCTAAGGCATTGATCTATCTTTTCTATCTTTTCTTGAGTTGGTTTCATAACATACAGTAAGTATTCTCCATCTATCCATTGAATCTACAAATTATTGAGCATTAGTGTTCTAAAGCCTTGTATTGGTGAGCGTGTTCATGCATGTCTTGAGTGAGAATAGAGCTTAAATGGTTATCTGACTTGATCCAAACCATCATCCATTCAAATAGTTCTGAGAACAATATTGAAGATTATATGTTACTAGGCATCTCCGAGCTGCAACCTAGGAGAGTTTCCTGGAGTGATAACAGCTACAACCTCCATTCGTTCTCCAACACCCACTAGAATGGAGCTACAACCCCCTGATCTCATTTACCAATCCTACCAGAAGGGGAAACCTACCCCCTAAACAAATTTACTAGCTACCACTGGAAGGAATCTTTGACTCCCTCATTGAAAGCTCCAACCCTCAACACCCTTTGTGGACCACGTTTCATAAAATCTCATACTAGATCCACTTGTCTCAGATACACATCAAAACATGTAGGTCACCTTTCAAAGAAAATTCAAACTAGACCCACACCCAACATTATCCTCAATACCAAACTGAATATTGAATCTGAAATACAATCATTGAACCAATTGAATCATTGTAATATCATCTTACTGGATACTAAATCAACTAATGCAAAACCAAACCATAGCATATATAAACCATCCAGATCAATACATCATTGGCATACAACCACAAATATAACAGGACTCATCTACTGTCATCATTAAGTAGCACTGCAAACCCTGATCATATATTAACTTCAAAATATATACGTGTTTGTGTTGAAGTGTAACCGAGTATATACGTGCTTCCTCTAAATGAAACTTGTGTACAAATCCCAAATCACTAAATGCTCAAACTGAAACACTGCATCATTCTATGAGTTACTGTCATATTGAGTCATAGTGGCAACTTAATCACATATCAACGTAATGTAGCATCATCACTAACCAATATTCCAATCACAGGGGATTCCTTGACAAAGCAATACTATATCACGTGCATTCATATTGGGGTAAAAAAAATTAAAAAACTATAAAACACTATATGGAATATATAAAATGGGGATATTGGGTTTTTATATACCATATAGAAATATAAGTATTTCAGGGTAATTTTTTATTGAGTATTGTGTCCAAGCGCATAAAAAAAGGGCAGGTAAAACAAAAATAAAAAATTAGAGTCATGGTTTTATCGTGATCGTGAGTGCATTATTTTGCAGTGAAGGCATGAGAGCAATTCCATTGAGGGTTCATTGAGAGATCTGAACTTATCTATGGAACTAGATCAAGGGTTATATATGCTACTGTCTGTGGGGGAGTATTTATATATTTTATTGGTGGAGTCTTTTCCGGGGAAGTATTTTGATACATAACTCATTTCAATTTTTTCTTCCTATGGGAAAGGGTTTATTAGGATAGTTGGTGGGTATCATTTCCACCTGTAGAAGACAAAAAGAAAATCAACAGGAAAGCGTGGTGCCCAAGATATGACTACTACCATCTACAAATATAAACCTAATGCAGTCTCAGAATCATCCCAGACATCATCCTCCATCAAGGCATCACACCAAACCTCCTCACAACTAGAAGGCTCACATTGAAATGCGGTCGGGATGTTCATTATTTCATAGTGAAGGCATGAGAGAAATGTCACCGAGGGTCCTGAACTTATCTGTGATTGGACTGCAGTTGGGATTGAATATTTAGTATCCCACTGCTCCTTGAGGCACCCACTCTTTTAATGCCAGATCCATATTTAGTATTCGAATGAATGATTTTGGATGGTCATTTTCTGAAATCACAATAAAAAGATTCATTTTGATTCTTAATAATATAAGCCATGCGAGGAACACGCCTTGCTTTTCTAACAATGCAACCTTTTTCTCCATACTGTTTTTTCCTGTTAAAGGAGCTTCTACATCGCACTTCATCCATTTCATCATCAACCCCTAACAACTGCAGACAAAAATAATATTAATATCTCACTAAATAAAAATTACAAGAAACATTTTTTTCTCTTTACTCAACATAATGACGAAGTAATCTAGGGAAATCTCTCACCAAGAACATAATATCTAAGCATCATCATTTGGGATAATTGAGCTAAAATTTATAATCAGGAATATTCAAAAGAAATTCCAGTGATCTGAGATGTGAAGAGAAAGGACACACCTCAATTTTATGAATCTGATACATCATAGGCCTCAACTTCAAGCCCTTTCTAGGTTGATTTTTCAAATCATTGATGTCCCAATTTACAGTAAGTTTACGAGTAATTTTACCTTCTTTGCCCCAATTTCTATTCCTACATATGGTGCTTAAGTGACATATAGTTAGGAGTCCTCAGAATGACATGTTGGATGGGTTTAAATTTTGCTTCAAACCTTGCCAAGATGATGGATTAAAATATAGACGTGTGTTGTTTGATGAATTGTGGTGCAGTAGTGAGTGTAAGTTTACCTTCTTTGACCCAAACTCTACTCCTAACAGTTGGTGTTTATGGAATTTACTTAGAGTGTGTTTATGGAATCTAATCTGGAGTCCTAAGAATGACATGTCGGTAATCTTAGCTATGTGTCCCAACACTACCAAGATTATGAATCAAAAGAGATATTTATGTGGTTAGTTGAGTTATGGTACAATGAAAAAATAGTTTAAGTTTACCTTCTTTGGCCCAAATACTATTCCTAATAAATATGGTAGATATTTAGTGATCTCTACCAAAATTATGGATTAAAAGATAGATATACATTGTTTGTTGAGCTGTGTGCAGCCGTAAATCAGTGTTAGTTAACCTTCTTTGGCTCAAATCATATTCATGATAGATGGTGCTTGTGGCATTTTCTTAGGTGTTTCTGCCAAGATAATGGATTAAAAGATAGATACATATTGTTTCTTGAGTTGTGTTATAGCGATAAACCAGTGTCTGTTTACTTTATTTGGCTCAAATTCTATTCCTAATAGATGGTGCTTATGACATCTAATTAGGGTGTTTACTGCATCTACTTGGGTGTCTTTCCTAAAATCATGGATTTAAAGATAGACATGTGTTGTTTGGTGAGATCTGGTGCAGTGGTAGATCAGTGTAAGTTTACCTTTTTTGTCCCAAATCATATTCCTAACAGATGGTTCCTAAGATAGGTTTACGACATCTACTTAAAAATCATAGGAGTGACATGTTAGAGGGTTAAATTTGGCTTCCAACACTGTCAAGATTATGGATTAAAAGATAGTTGTACATTGTTTTCTAAGTCCTAGTACAACATTAAATCAATGTAAGTTTATATTCTTTGACCCAAATTCTATTCCTAATAGATGGTGCTTATGGAATCTATTTGGGAGTCATACCTACATGTCCATAGGTTTATGGGAGTTGGAAGTGCTAAGAGTAACATGGCACTTATAATTCCTAAGAGTAACATATTCAATGGGTTAATGTTGTCTCGAAACCTTACATAGAGGTATTTTCAAGGTTGAAACAATTTCAAGATGCACATATTTTTGGCCTATCTAACTTAATAATGGGCATTTTTAGAAAAGCACTTGAAATTCTGGTTACAAATCATGTTAAGATTATGAATTAAAAATAGTTGTACATTGTTTTGCTGAGTTCTGGTGCAGCAACCTAGAAAGGGCTTGAAGAGAAATAGACTTTGCCCACATTAATTGGTTCTTCTCATTAGAGGGAAAAGCAAGAAGCGACCTGCTTCACTACCCAACAAGATTTTTCCTAGATGAAAATCTTATAAGATTTCAAGTAGAAGAAACCACGTTAGCCAAAGAATGGCCAGTAACAAACAAGAAAGAAGGCAATACTTGTGACCTTAGCCAGGACTCTCCTTTTGCATTTTGGGGCTGCTAAATTAAGGTCTTGTCAGGTCAAGTTGGGTGGGGGGAGGAAGTAATTTTATCTACATTGTTTTTTGGAACTATAATGGTTCTATATGGTCCTCTCTAGAAACTTTTTATGATATGATTTCCTTGCAGGACCTTATTTTTCTCACTAAAACATGAGGGAAAAAGGATCAAACTGGACTAATAACTTCTACATGTAGTGCTAACTCTGAGTGACTTGTTGTTTGCCAAAAATAAATCACCAACAGGTTGTAAATAAATTCTTCTCAATACACCCATGCCCACTGATCTTGCTATCTAATATGCTAAAAATAAACCTAGGAATAAAGTGTTGTCTACTATTTCAGATCCTCGAACCAACCCAAAAGACACTAACACATGGGATTACTATTGCACAACTATCATGTAAAAGTTCTCACCCTAAAATTTCTCTTCCACAATAACATTGTTGTTCAGCAATCATAAGTCCCAAACCTTCTCTAGATCACTTCTCCTTCACAAATATAGCCAATGTCACATTAAAACCATGGAAAAGGCCATGAAATAACACCACCAATGCACATATCCTAAACCAATTTACTACTTTATGTTTGGTATAGCACACATGCATATGTTGGAAGGTCAAACATGCTCAATTAGGCAGTTTTTCTTGTAATAGGTTGTTGTTTACAAGTTGTGAACTCTGAAATTTGCTAGAAATAACCCTACAACAGTTCTCTTGGCTTGATTTTCAATAATAAACATAACAATTACTGGAAACTCATCAATTGTTGCTGTCAACACTCCAGTTAATACACTAATCTCTGACATATGCTACTATTTTCTGCTTTTTGATGAATGAAAGGCATGCCTAGATCAAATATGTTGTAAAAAATAGATTAGGGCAGCATATCATTAATTGTTTCCATCCATGACAGTTATTGTTACTTGACCCTTGGGGTGTGGCCTATGACATTTTTTAAGCTTTCTATAAAGAAACTACCACCTCATCAAGTGCAATTTTCTACAGTAGCACTAGTTAGATGCATTTGTGTTTTAATTACTTGGTAGCTGGAGGAGGTGAGTCTTTTCATATGCTCGGGAATGGCCATACCTGACTATGGATAGAAGGTTGGAACCTACAATAATTTGTTGGTAGGACTTCCCATTTTATTAAAGGTTCCTCCTTTGTCAACCAAATTGTGTCAAAGACCTTGGTTCTATAGGTTTCTGTAATAGCCTAGTGGCCTGCAAACACACTGGAAACCTGATTATTTTGTTGACTAAGTGTACACTTTATGTGTATTTTAACCTATTAAATTCTGATTAAAATTAAACAATTTAATAACAATAAATAATTTATTATAATTCTATTTATAAAGACTAAAAATATTTAAAAAAAAATTAGGAATACTTTTATTTCAATCAATCTGGGTTACATTTAGATCTTCATATGCTAAGATGTCTAGCCTATTTATGGATAAGAATGCATGTAAAGTTGTTTTAAACTCTAATATAATCCTAGACTATTTCTCTTATTTATATGAGAGATCAAGCACTGTTCCTATCCATTGGTAGCTTCAAAAACATAAAAAAGTGCCTTTATCTCTCACAAGCCCTTGATATCAACAAACAATAAAATGAATTAAATGCATTTGACACAAGCGAATAGTAAAAGCTACAAGGGTTTGGATTTGACCTCTTGAGGACACAAGAAAATGATGTAAATAAGGCCAAAATTGAGAAAGATCTAGGGCCTAAGGTTAACTATAAGTTTGTCAATTTCTAACTTAATAAATTAGCTCTCAAACCTATTTTAGTACTCTATTTTATTTCTAGTTTTAGTTCCTTTTGAGGAATCCACTGATAGTACATTTTGAAACAAGGTGTTTCATCCAAATAGTAATATTTCTTCATCTTTTTTGGAGCTTTGAAATGAAATTTCATAACTTTCTTCCTTTCTCTTTGTTTTATAATAAACCAATATGCTTGTGGAATTTTACTTACTTTTTCATTTATTTATGTGCAAGAACAGATGGAGTTGTCTTATAAAATTTCTACCGGTGAATAGAATTCTATCATTGGCATGGTCAGGTGTCTAGAAGATTCTACATTTTCTGAAATCGATGATGAAATTGTAGATGATGAAATCGTTGGATACCCATTTGACTTTAACCGAGATGGATTAACTTTAAATCCAAAGCAAGAGAAAAAATGGAAAGTTTATACAACATTTTTAGGCATCAAGAGGAAACTAGGCACATTTTATGTGGAAACAAAGGGTTCAAATATAGTGGAAACAATACCAATATTTGAAAACATTGAAGTGAATATATAGGGACCTATGCATAAACAACTAAGAGTTGAAAATATGTCTTTTCAATGGAGCAAGCCATAGTTTTTTATTCTAGTGTATTGGCATCTTGGGAAAAAAAAAAAATTGAAAAGTTTAATGGAAGAGCTTGTCAATGAGAAAATTACTCTCAAATTATATTCAGAAAAGGGAGAATCTAAAATAAATATCCATTGTGAAATTAGTGGCATTGATTATGGAATAGGTGATGTATCCTTGGTAGTGCGAACAATGTGCAACTTCAAAAACCATGATATGAAAACAGGGGCCCATCAACAACACATTTCAATGCCAAGTGGTAGTGAAATTCCTTCATGGAACAAAGTAAATGAGACAATGATGGTTAGGGATCAATTTCATATTGATCAAGCAATCAAACTTCTAGATGATTTCAACAATACATAAGAGCCTAATTTATTCAAGGTGGTGGAACCAACACTTGCAGACTATAAGGACATGAAAAAATTGAGAGTGGAATGTATATGATGCAATAAATGGTTTTTTTTTAGTGCCAACAAGCGGTAATATTTTTAGTTCTCTAAATGAACACATGAAATCAAAGAAGCACACTACTCCTACTTCAAATGAGAGTTCACATGAGGAGATTGGGCTGAGGATTGGCACGATTGGGAGACCCAAGAAGACTACCAATGATAAGTCCCAACAAAGTTTGACTAGTTTCTTGGTCCCATCATCACCATCAGTATTACATAGGAGTTCTGCAAGTACAAATCCTTCTACTTTAGGTGTGTTAATTAACAACTTAGACTAAACTTGAATATGAATTTGTATATTATTTTATTTATCTTACTTAAAATATATTTGTTTTTAATTGTGTTTTCATCTTATTATAGTTGAATTATCTCCCTTGTTTCTACAATGTTAGGGGTATTGGTATCCTTATATTGATAGAAATGGGGAGAGATTAGAAACAAAGGTCCTAATGGATGATCAAGAGGGTGGAAAATTATGGGTCATAGAGAAGCATACCAAGATCATGCTATGTTATGAGGGTATTGAATGTCATATTGATGGTACATATAGGCATATTCATTTCCAGAGGGCTTCTGAAACAAGGATCCCATTTGGTTCATTAACATGTAGATTTTGTAAGTTGGTTCCAAAATGTGATGAATTCAGGATGTGATTATATCATGAATCAATGTGCACCAATAAAAGGAGTGAACGAGATACAGGAAAAGCTAGAAGACTGGACAATTTGACTCAAAATGAACTGAAAAATGTTGCAAGGGTTACAAATGCTAACCATAGATCAAAATTGTGAGCTCTTTGGTGGGAGTGAACAAAGGTTACTACACTCTCTATTAGAATGAGATACCTAAAGGAAAAGTTGTTTGAATCGATAGAAAGGAAGGATGTCTTTAGGTTTTGCAAGGATGTGCGCGAGGCACATAAGAAAGGAAAATTACAAGGTAAAGATGCAGTTTGGGAATTTGTCAAGGATATATTTCATAACTTGAGGCATACAAAAGTAGGGAGAAGGTATATTACATCCACAAAATCGCTTTATGAGATGATCAAGTTATGGGGAGGTCCTATATCACATAGCTTTACTATCTTGAATATGGATGGTCCTTCAATATCTACAACTTTAAGGCAAGTTAGAAAGTCATTAACATATATTCCATGGGAGCACGAGCACATTTTTGAGGCAGTCGGAAAATTTTATGCTTCTTATAAAGCCAAGCATGGTATAGATGGCCCAATTCCTTTATTGCTTGCTGAAGATGAAACAATTGTGAAAAAAATGTTAGGTGGGTAGAAAAAAGCGATACACTCGTGGGGTTTTGTTGTACGAAAGAAGAACATCAATACCAATCACATTTCTTGGTGAGAGTTGGTGAGGGAGTTGTATGCTATCAAATTATAACAGATTCGTTTAAGAACAATGTTATTGGCCATTATGCACATGTTATTATTGCAAACCCTTTACATGAAAAGCTTCCTTTTTTGGTTGTGGTTGTTCATCCAACATGCAATAGGTTCAATGCAAAAACAAATTATCAACAATGGGAAAAGGTAGAATCTATGTGGAAGAAACACGTGAAAAACAATTTGGGACCTATTTTTGGCCATTCCTCGAATGGGGATAGCAGAAGAAGACAACCTATATTGAAGGATTATTATTCGACATCAGGTCTTCGATATAAAATTCCTTGGGAAGGGTCGAGGCTAACCGGGTTGTACAATGGTTGCATTGTAACATGATTGCATGACCAAGATTACATCCACAATGGAAAAAAACTAGTGAATCCTTTGTTTAGCAATCAACGAGAATTGGTTTTAGGAAATGAGTACATAATTTTGGTCATGTCAGAATGGTTTATCACACTTTTAAAGTGGATGATCAGAAGCTTAAGGGTGATGATATGGAGAGGATGGATCGACAAAATTGGGGTTTCGTATAAAAAATTGCTTCAAGGCATGTTCAAAGTTGTTTCAAATGTTTTAGAATTATACCAAGTGGAAAGTTAGAGAGGACACTAGTTATAGAGACTTATTTAATGATTGTTGTTGACTACATTGACATCTTTATGTCTCATAGTTTGAGCCTCTGGGAAAGGGTGTGAAATGCTTCACGAGTTCATCATTTCTTCACATTATGGTTATGTTGGGTTCATAAACAATATCATATTAATGTCAACATAAATTTCATCAGCAGAGAAGCATATCAAGATGTGAAAAATTCTTTCCATTTTGCAGTTTTGTTGGTGATATTGTTTCGAGATCATTACTCTAATTTGCCATGTGTTTTGCACCTGACTAGGTCAAATGTATGTGAGAACTTCTTTAGTAAAATTGGTGGGATGGTTAGAGTGGAGAGGGCCTATGATTTCACTGACTTGCTTCATGTTGTTGGAACTCTTAATAGAGTTGTTGAAGAAGAATCAAATCCCTAAGGGCTTCATTTTAATAAAATCTCATAAGAAGCAAGAAAGCATTTGGAATAGATTGCAACAAGAAACGATACAAAACATTGACATATTGTCACAATATGATTCAATATCCATAGACGCTAAAATTGTAGAAGCCCTTAAGATTGGATTAAAGGATGCACAAGACATTTTATCAACTCTTGGAATGCAACCATAAAATTACACTCGATCTTCTTGGTGGGTTAAACCATGGACATAGGATCAAAATGATCAAACATTCCAAATTGTGGATGAAGTAGTTGTTGATTCTCCACCGAGTTGTTCCAACTCTATATTCCAATCTTCATCATCATTGGTACACAATGAAAGTGAACTACAAATAATTGAAAGTGAGTGGAGACACAAGTTGGATGAAATTTTAGATTCCATTGATGAAAATGTAAGCAAAACGACAAAACTAGTGGTGGATCTTGATGGTAAGGATATGTTCAAAGCATGTTTGGTTAGTTAGTTGAATGGAAATTCGACATTATCCAAATATAGGTTGACGAAAGTGAGAAATGGGGTCTACTTTAGGTGAGATGGGAAGGCTCCACAAAAGGGTGTTACAATTGGATTTGGAATTGGATCATATTGTTTCCCCCCACTGAACGTATTGCACGAAAAGGTGTTCCTCAAAGTACAAAACGAGGTGTTTCTTGTGGAACATGGTACATTGGAAGGGTTTAAAGAATTAGGAAGAAGGATGGTAATATGGAGTTTGATTACCATAATGACATTGACCTTTTGGATAGATTAGAAGGCATCGAGCTTCAATTATGTTGGTATAGTAGAACAAAGGGGAAGTGCATGTATAAGTATGATTTGACAGATCATTCTTTTGTACAACTTGAATCTGTTATAGCAATCGCAAACTTATCATACAATGATAGGAATGATACATACAAATTAGAAGAAAGTGATTACAATTTTTTTTTTCAGATTTTGAGAAAATTTTAAACAAGGTTGATTTTCAAAAAATTCTATTTTCTCTTTCCTTATGTACTTCCATATGTTGGATCATTTATAAATAAATATTGGTTGTCTTTTTGTTGATTTTTTTGTATGAATCTGATGTTCATTTTGTACTTTTTGGTTTTAGGTATAGTGAATAGTTCAAATGGTGAATGTTTAGGATAACTCAATCTTTTTTTGCTATCTGCTTTTTGGTGTAAGTTTATCTCACTAGCCATTTGTTTTTTTGTAGTTGTGTTTCATTCAAACATTAATTTGGTATTTCCTCCATAAAAAAAATATAATTACATACCCTTATAACTATATGTACCCCTTACCTCAACACATATATACAATTTGGAGATAAGCGTACCCCTTACCTCAACACTTTTGTTGGATGCCTTCTACTATGGTTCCTCTAAAGTTGGTCCATTTAATCATGAAAAGCAAGAAGAGGTGGTTCCTTTTTCATGAATGTGTTTTGTGGATAAGTATGTGGTTCTTCTCACTAATATTAATGTTTTCCTTGATTTTTTAGATTAATGGTTCACTTGCTAGAAAGGATATCACAGATCTAATTGCACGAGCTTCAATCAGGATGGTTTATGCTCACTCAAGTCAACAGATTTACACTAGAGCAATGTTTAACACATGAAGTGCATTTTATTTTGAATGTTTATGTGGTAGTTGGCTTTTATTTTTTAAATTGGACATATAAATCAGATTTTGTAGGTCAAATGTGCCATCGGATTCTTTTTGGAAGTATTTATATTTTGGTCATACGCATGGGATCTACAAAAGTTAAATTGCACTTGTTATTATTGGAAATTTGGTCCTCAATCATCTTTTGGGCATTTCATTTTAGTTCTTTCACTAAACGATATTAACATTAATTACTATCTGTAAAGGCTTTTGGACATGTGATGGTAGTTTGTTTTTAATTTGTTTACAACTTTATTGAGATATGTGCTTCTGGTAGATTGGAAGGGTGATGGCACTTTGCTTTCTTATTTTTTCCTACATTGATATATATGTGTTTTATGGACCTTACAACATGTGCATCTGATCCAAGGGGTATTTTAAGGTGAATGGTATCTGATGTTTTGAAACTTTTGGACTGACAAGAATTTGATAGGGTGAATGGTGTGCAAATTTTAATTGATTTTATTTTTCCAAAGAAAGAATGCATAAGTTTCTATTTCATGGTTTGGAAAAGGAAAATACATAGCAAAGTGCTTATAGCATGCCATATCACCTCCAAAAAGGAAACCATTCCACTTGGTGGCTGCTTTTCATAAACTGTCATACAAAATATACCTATGATCTCTCCGAGGAGCACAGTTAGAAGAAAAAAATATGCGTTGATGAGCGAGGCAGGTTGTCAATGGGAGAAGAAGATGAGGAATAACCAAAGAACATAAAGTACTCATGATTTATTGTTTTCACGTTTTCCTTGTAAAATAATTCATTATTATTGTATGGAGATAGATTGTTGACAGGTTTTGGAATGTGAGCCATATCTTTCACAGCTAGTCTCCCACTCCCTCACGTGCCCTTCTTCCTCCAAAACCTTTGATAAGGTAGATATTGCAGTAATCTTGTTGAGCCTATGATGTTATTCTTGTGTTGTGGTAAATCAAGGTACCAATATATATAGTTTAGATAGCTCTGAAGCACATGCGGGGAGTTCTTGGTACTATAAATCATGTGAGTTTCATATTCTTAAATTATTATGTTTTTCACCTTGGGAATATAGCTTCATCATGGTTTTCTCAGGTGCCATATTTGCATGGATGTAAGTGACTTCTAAAGCCCTATAAATCTTAACTACAACTAACAAAAGTCTCTTTTCTGTGGAACAACTTTCAATTACTATTGGAATAATGTTGGCATATTCTCTTTTCTGGGACCTATTTGGACCCTCTTCTTGGCAGACCTCAGTAGTATTTGACCTAAGTCTTTTCAATGGCATCTCTGTGGAAAAAATTGGGATTCTTCTGAGTGAAGTTGGAGGACAATATTGTGTGATCTATCTATGGTTTATAGAATAATCTTATGTTCATTTAAACCTATGTTGTGGGCTCTTCTGAAAGTAATCTATGTCTATTCAAAAGACCTCCAAGGCATATTGTATGTAGCATTATCCTCAACTTTTGTAAGATTTATCACTTTTGTCGAATTTGAAGGGTTTGATGAGTTATATCTAGACCTCTATGGAGTTGCATCTGGGACTGATCAAGGGCTTATTCAAAGAACTGATAGAATCCTATAAGGAAATGATGGCTATAATCAAATCACGCCTTTCTTTTGAAATAGTTACAAGAAGTCTCTTATTGGCCATCTCAAGAGCAAATCTCTGTTCACTATCGGTATTGATGTCTTTTCTTATATTACAATTTGATTTTATGTTTTTCAATAATGATTATTATATGAGAAAGTGTATTATGTATAGCTTTGGTTACTTTCTATTGTCTTCCATGAATTGAATATTTTTGTTATCCACAACGTTTGATTATTTCAAGGTTATCTTGTAGTCATATCCTAATATTTTACGTATTTCTTAACTATTTTTACACAGTAAATGTTGGGGCAACGGAGAGCATGGGACTTCCATCCCAGCAACATGTTATCTATAGGTGGATGTGGAAACAAAAGGTAGATGTGTTGTAAATGGCCATCTTTTGGTTAGTTATTTGGAGCATTACTAAGAATAACTTGCTATTGAATACAGTAACTATACATATTTTCTTTTGCTTTTGCAACACCTTGTTGACTATCTGTGCACTGTATCTATGGAAACTTCTTTTCTTTTGAAAATGGTAGGAAGAATCCATAATTTTCCTTTTACAAGTCTTGGTGGGGAGGTGAACAAATTGCAAGTCTTTGTTGATAAATTTATCCCATCGTTGAACAATTCCAAGGTATGCAAAAGTGTTGTTCGGACATTGTAATTTTATTTAAGGTTTTAAATTTAAATTCATTATTGGTTTAAACTTTGTACTGATAGAAATATGTTCTTGGCAAGCTTCTTTAAATAAGTATCTTCTTGGATGTGAGTTTATCATTGTTGACTTCCACAAATAATTATGCACATTTATCATTTCAAAACAAATGGAGGAAGTGGTGTCTCTAATATGTTTGGTGACAAAGGAAATGAAAGCAGATGGTTCGGCATTAGTTGAAGAGTGCATTAGAGAA
Organism: Pinus taeda; assembly: GCA_000404065.3. Classification (NCBI taxonomy): domain Eukaryota; kingdom Viridiplantae; phylum Streptophyta; class Pinopsida; order Pinales; family Pinaceae; genus Pinus; species Pinus taeda. The sequence continues at coordinate 45,055 of APFE031746638.1, read as the reverse complement.
GATAGTGTAATTCCAACCTTGAGTCATATATCAGACCTCCTTTTTCAGGTGATTTTCAACAAGTGATATTTTTGTGCTTACTACAAGACATTTTCCCTTCTTGCAAGGCAGAAAATGAGAAATTTGGTATGGAACATGGTGTATAAGAGGATGTTAGGTCCCTATACTACTAGTGTAACCCCTTATTGTTATTACTGCAACCCCCTTATTATATTGTTGTACCCATGTAGTCTCTGTATTGTTATTATTGTGCCCCATAGAAGCCCACTATTGTTATTGTTGTGCCTTTACATTATTATTGTTATGTCAGCTTTGATTATATTATGCCCCATAGACTCCTATATATAGAAAGGAGGTCTTGTCATTTGTATCATCTAAGAATTGTTCATTTGTGTAATATAAAAGAGGTTTCCTCCTCGAAGAGGCTTATTTCTAAGGCGTTGATCTATCTTTTATATCATTTTTGTGAGCTGTTTTCATAACATTTGGTATCAGAGCTTTGGATTCTAGGGTTTTGTTGCTCCAAACAAATCATCATGGAATTTTCACTATAAATTTTTTTCTGCAGCATTTCAGAAGCTAAAAACAAAACCCATTTGAGAATAAATCGTGCTAAACTTTGAGTCCGAATTTTAGATGTTGTCTCACTATATTTTCAGAGATATGATTTGAGGAAGTTAGGGTTTTTGCAGGCTCCATAATTTCGTCTAAAACAGGTCATCATGGAATTTGCGCTATAACTCTTTCGCTACGAAGTTTCAGCAGCTAAAAAAAAAACCTTTGGAGAAGAAATTGGTCTTAACCTTGGCTCTAAATTTTAGATCTTGTATCGCTATATTTTTGGAGATATAATTTGAGGAAGTTAGGGTTGTTGTAGACCCCCGAAATACATTCCAAACAAGTCACCTTGGGAAAATTGTCATAAATTTTGCTCTAAGCATCAGATTGAATTTTTGTAAGAAGTTACAGAAAGAGGAAGGACTGGAGTTATTTGGGTATCATTTTCATAACCTGAGGTTGAAACAGTGACCCGCGGAACGTCGTGAAAGTTCGCTCTACTAAACGAGTCTATACTCAGGTCATCTTAGGAGATTTGGAATAAAATTTTCTTCGGGAATCCAATTGCGATCAAACTTGTGGAGTTAGAAAGAGGGCTATTACAGGCTGAAATTTTAGAACTTAAAGATCCAAAGTTACAGATTTATAGTCGTTACAAGATCGAGCTCCTAAAATCAAGAGAAAGAAAGATGAGGAAGTTTGATCGCAAGGATCCGATAAATTGACTACTACAGATGGAGAAATATTTTGATCTACATGGTGTACAACTGTTACAAAAGGTACATATTGCATCTAATTATTTAGACCCGAATCAATTTTTATGGTATAAATGGCTTTGTTCTCGTAAACCACTTGTTACGTGGTCAATTTTCACAGAGGAAATGATAGCACATTATGAGGATACAAAGAGCAACACCTTCTTTAGCCATTTATAAATCTCAAACAAAAGTGTTCAATGGCAGAGCACATGAGGACGTTCAAAAATTGAATATAAGGGAAAATGATATTCCATAGAAGAAGATGATTGATGTCTCTCCATAGGGACTTTAAAGGATAACATTCAACATGAGGTCATCTTTGGGAACTTGATTCATTGGAGAAGGAATTTTAGGTTGACAAGAAAAAGTCGAAAGCAAAAATTATGGCACAAGGAAGTCTACCCTCACAACTATAAATATGGAAGGTGTCATTTCTCCTAGCCTTCCACAACCTACAAGGTTGACACCACAACAATTGGAAGAAAAAAGAGCAAAAGGGCTTTGTTACAATTGTGATAACAAATCCATTAAAGGTCATAAGTGTGCTGAGAAGAAATTATTTTACATTGATTGTGAAGAGGATGATTAAAAGGATCAAGAAACTTCAAAAGAAGAGGATATACATCAGGAACCAACCCTAGAGAAAGAACAAATTAATCCGACCATATCTTGCATTGCATTGATAGGAATTACCACTCCTCAAACTCTCAAGATACAAGGACATATCAAGAAGAAGAAGGTTGAAGCAGTAAAATATCAAGAAGAAAAGGATCAAGAAACATCAAAAGAAAAGAATACTCACCAAGAACCAACCCCAGAGAAAGAAGAAAATAGTCCGACCATATCTTGTAATGCATTGGCCGGAATTACCACTCCTCAAACTCTCAAGATACAAAGGCATATCAAGAAGAAAAAGGTAATAGTGTTGATTGCTTCGAGTAGTACCCATACTTTTATTAATTGTAAGATAGCCAAGGAATTAAATTGCTCTGGACAGTGCCATAATATCAAGCTATCCATGGGATAATATGTATTTAATAACCTAATGTTTTCCATTCCAATGGGTGGTGTTGATGTTGTACTAGGAGTCCAATGGCTACAATCCTTGGGTACAATAGCTTTTAATTTTCAAGAACTTTTCATGAAATTTTCTTCGAAAGGAAAGGAAGTTGAATTAATGGGTATCACAGGGAAACCGGGAAACATAATCAGCTCTAACGGAATGACAAAGCTTATAAAGAAATAACAAAGAGGTGTAATTGTGCAATTATGTTCGCTAGAGGTTCCCACATGAAATCATATATTTATCCATATCCTCAAAAAGTCTTGGACAATCATTCCAATGTATTTGAGAATTGCAAAGGCCTCCCACCCATTTGTGATCATGATCATGCTATTCATTTGATTCCAGGAAGTGTTCCTCCAAACATCGGGCCTTACAGATATCCATATGCCCAAAGGAGTGAAATTCAATGTATGGGGGCAGAAATGTTAGAGATTGATATAATTATCCAACCAAATTTTATAAACGAACCAAGGGATGAATGGAATAATGACGAAGCAAAGTGCGAACTCATTCAAAAGTTGGAGAAGACCCCAGTTCAAACAATACTGCCAGAACTTGACAAGGAAGGAAAAACAATATTGGAACCTGAAGCAGTCACAGAACTGAGAAATTGAGAACTACGAAATCAACCAATTTCAGAGTATCTCATCAAGTGGAAGAACTTACCCACTGAAGATTCCACATGGAAGGATGATAATTTTATACAGAAGCATCCAGAAACTAATCAAGCATTGAGGACAACACTTTCTAAAGGAGAGGGGTATGTTAGGTTCCCTATACTACTAGTGTAACCCCTTATTGTTATTACTGCAACCCCCTTATTATATTGTTGTACCCATGTAGTCCCCATATTGTTATTATTGTGCCCCATAGAAGCCCACTATTGTTATTGTTGTGCCTTTACATTATTATTGTTGTCTCTGATTATATCATGACCCCATAGACTCCTATATATAGAAAGGGGGTCTTGTTATTTGTATCATCTAAGAATTGTTTATTTGATTAATGTAAAGGAGGTTGCCCCCTTGAAGAGGCTTATTTCTAAGGCGTTGATCTATCTTTTCTATCATTTTTGTGAGCTAGTTTCATAACAGAGGAGATGTCAAATATTCCATTTAGAGGATCACATGTTCCTATGAAAATTAGAAATGTACTTTTCTTTTTATTTATGTTTCATATTTTCAATCTTAGTGGTCACATGAGGTTTGGAATTGAAATTTGAAAATTTCATGATCTCCATTCTGTTGTATAACTTCTATTTATTTTTGTCTATTTCAATTGTAGAATGTAGTTACTTTTGGATGGATGGGATTAGAAAACATTGTAAAAATATAATTAAGTCCCTTTTATGACATAGCAACAATAAAATCACATATAGGTTTGTCCAACTAGGGATTAATAAGTAACACAACAATTGGAACTGGGAACCAAAGGTTTCTAGTCAAAATACTCATATGAATAGCATGCCATCTACCATTTTCTAATATTTTGATCCTCGTATGAAAGTCTGGTATGAAAATCATATTTTATTTTCTTATTTTATTGGTAGTTATAATAATGCATTTAACATGTGACTTGTTCTAATCTTATGTTCTGTTGATAATAGTTATGGTTTTTAATATTCATTTTACCTCAATATGGGAAGCCACATGTGTTTCTTTTGAAAACACACAGAAGCAAATATGAAGTATACTTATTTTGGCTAATAGATCTAAGTTATGCCTAGTGGGTATTACCTTTCAATCTGACTTTTAAGATTCAAAGAGGGGTAAAAGTCATCCTCCTACAAATCAAGGTGAAGTAAGCTTATTATAACACTTCTTCCTCACTACTTTTCCATTTCTTCATACATGGTTTATCATGTCTACATCAACTAATATCTGCCTTATTGACGATATTTCCCTATATTGGTGTGTATAAAGATTAAAACTTTTTGTGTAGAAATATTGTTAAGTGTTTAATATTTTTCCTTCCCTCAAATCTAGCAAGCAACTATGTTCCAACAAAAGTGTAGAATATTTTAGGAATTTATTACTCTTTTCAAATTTCATTAGTGGTTATTAAAAAAATTATTTTAATATGCATGTTGAATATTGAAACTCTTCCATATGATTTGTAAGTTCTAATAGTCATCCTACTGCATTTTTAAATGTTTGAGTGGAATGTTATTGTGCAATGGTGTGCTTCTTTGTATATAAAGCCTTCTAGCATTGATATTGCTTGATATGGGAATTTATTTTTTCCATGAGTTAAATGTCTAATTAATTCATCTCAGAGAATAATACACAAGGTGTCTAATGCAATGTCGAAGAAATCACTACCTCGTTTATGGAATTTCATGACAAAATTATTTCAGAGATTATGAAATTCACTGATAAAGGAGGACATTGTTTTGTGCCATCACGTTCTTTGGATGAGCACACCATGCATTATGGAGGAACCTTACAGACATGGGAATCCATATTTAATGAACAAATGACAAGCTTTCGCTTAGATGATTTATATGATGTACTTATGAAAAAAATAGCTATTGATGTATGATATTCCTCATTCCAATATGATGGTATATTTTCTTGTTGTTATTAAAGTGTTCCAGTGTCTTGTCCTTTTATATCAAGTCCATTTAGTTTATATTTTATGACCTTCTTATTTTTATGGGTTTTGTCTATAGGTTAAACTCTTCAATTGTGGAGCTCAAAAAAATAGCGAGCCCTATCTATCTACAAGAAATATGCTTGGATGTCTTCACATATTTGTGGATATAGTCTTAAATGTTGGAAACATAGTCTTGTTTGATTATTTGAATATGCATAGGACAATAAGTTTTGTTTGCTTGTCTTGTTATTGGCTATGTACACTTGGTTGATTGTATTAGCCAGGTGTTTTGGTTATGACCTGTTATTCTTAAGTGAATCATATTTATCTATTGATACTAGTTTTAATATGTTCCTTAGATTTTATATATGAAGTCTTTGTTATTTCCATTGATGTGGGTAGCAAAAATGGATTATATTTTTTCAAACATATTTGCAGCATTCTATGTAGATGGATTCTTTGTAGTTAAAGAAGAGCTTGAGGAAAAGGGATATAATATTAGGTTTGAATATGCAAGTGGAACAAGTAAGGGCAAAGGTTAAGGTGTGAAGGATGTTAGTGATCAAACAGAAGATGAAGATCAACTTTTTGGGGGTTCTAGTATTTTATGATTTAGATTTCTTCATGTTTCTCCGAGAATACCAATTACATTTCAGTTTTCAGCCAAATGAAGAGCACATTACATCCCAAAAAATCTCAACTGAACCTGATAAAGCCATAGAGATTGAACAAGATTTTAATACAAGTGATATGTTTAGTGCCAGTGAGGATTCAGGTGATGAGAGTGGGGGTGATGATCAAGAGGCAAATATTGAGTCAGCCATCGGGAAGACAAGTGAGGATGACGATGTGGTTGATGAACAATTGTGGAACAAAGATTAGGATTGTCAACCAAAAAATACAAAAGAAAAATATGAAATTGTAGTTTTTGTTCAAGATACCATGTCAGACTCAATGGAGCTTAGAGTGAAGAAGGATGCAAGCAATGATGAAGTATGGGCACAAGATAAAAAATATGAAAGCCAAGACACAACTCCAGAGGATTCAGGAGTTGATGATGATGAAAATGACATCCTTGTGGATTTGACTATGAATAAATAGGATTCTTATACTGATCCTACAGGAATGCAACCTTGTGCAGAGGAAATTTTTATTTGTGAAGATATGGAAGTGGAAGAACTTACAAATTTAGAAATAGATGAGGAAGAACAACCTGGCTCCAATCTAGATGATAAGACTATTGAGAATATTCTCAAAGAAGACAAGGAGCATTCACTTTATAATATTTTGAAATGGATGTTGGTGATCAAGGTGGTGACTCTAGTGGAGAGATGCAACAAGAGGAACCTACTGAAATTAATGAAATCAATGAAGATCCATGTGGAGGAGATCACTACTCAATTGAATATGATGATATTGCCTCTCAAGTGGGTGCTAATCATACACTACTAGATTCTTAATATACTCCAAATTCAGATAAAAGCAATGAAAATATAAATCCAGTTAACCAATCCTTAGCAGATGGTGCTATTTCGGATATGCAGAATGATATTATCCTTGGAGATAATCATAAAGAGGGGTGTGATTTTAAGAAAGGTGTATTTAGTGAAAGTATTTTTGAGCCACTGTTAGTGCCTTATGATGGCATGGAAACACATTATCTTGCAAGAAAATAAGAATGATACACAAATGACAAATGGGTCTTTGTAGATTTCATGAATTTGTTTTTATGCAAATTAGTGGACACTACAACTAATTTTTGTCTGTGATGATTATGTAAGATTAGAGTATGATTATTCTTCCCTTAATTGTCTTGAAGATAAATGTCAGACTATTATCTTCTCAAGAGTTAAATTAGTTAAGGTTATTTTCATTAGCATTAGTAAATGTTCTTTCTCAGGTTGAAAGAAGTTGAACAACAACTGGTCATGCTTAGTGGGCTAGTCAATTCATTTGTGGTAAGGGAGTCACACTATAGGAAAATGTGTGACTGAACATATTACAATCTCCAGAAAGCTGAGGAAGAGGTAATAAGAGTTCTATTATTTGTATCATATTTTGAATATAATGATAATTACTGCCTCAACCAGTTACTTTTTTTATTCACTTTGAAATGTATTAACAAATGTAACAACTTGGTATCCGGTCACCAGACATATCATTATTGGAAAGTCCATAGGGATATGACCACCCGTAGAGTATTCATATTCCAAAAATCCTTTAGCTTCTAGTATGATCCATTTGGCTCATTTCCATATTTTTTCTATATTTTTCCTACTAAGACTTGAGTGACTTGATTTCTTGAAAAAGAATTATCATTGGCTTCTCATATTTTATAAATGTTTTTAAACTTCTCCCTTTTTCTAGGCTAGCTAGCTACCTACAGCTCCATGAGAAGGGGTTTTAAAGCGCTTAGATCTTGGCTAGGTTTGTGTGAATGCCCTAGTGATCAATAAGAAAACCGAGATATTGGATGGACGTCTAACCAAAGCATGACTTATTTTTCTTTACCTAAAAATTGTGAGCCCTCAACAACTCCTGCAAGATGCATACATGTTTCTGGTGTTCCTCTCATGTCTGAATGAAAATGAAAATGACATCCAGATAAATAACAGTAAAACGGCCTAAATGAGGATGGAAAATATTATTAATGAGCCTCATAAGGGCATATTTGGTGAGCCTAAAGGGCATCACCAACCACTCAAGTAGACCAAACTTCGTATTTAAGGTTGTCTTCCAAGTATTTTTAGGATTCATGCAAATTTTATGATAACCCACAGTTTGATCCAGCTTAGTAAGAAACTTAGCCCCTTTTAGGTGATATAGAAAATCATCAATGCGAGGTAAAGAGTAGCTATTTTTTTACAGTGACTTTGTTGACCTTCCATTGGCACTAATCTGTCCTACAGTTCCATGAGATGCTTGTCCAAGAGAAATTAAAGAGCAGTGGAGGAACCAAGGGGACTTATACACGGAGTTGAGAAATTAGAAGAATTTTCTAGAAAGTCTAGAAAATTTTATGTTTTGCTTGTAGGTTATGTTAAGTCAACTTTTAAGAAAGAATCTATGTAGTACAGATTATTTTGAGATAATATTCATGAATTTAGGGAAACAACCCTGTTGAGTACAACTAATTATTTTGAGAGAATTTTTCATGATTAAGTGAAGAATGTTTGTTGAGTCAAGTGAATATTTTAAGCTAAATTTTCATGAGTTTAAGAAAAAATATATGTTCAGTACATCTAATTAGTTTGAGATAAATTTTTATGTATTTAAGGGAGAACCTCTGTGAAGTATAGTTGATTCTCTTTGTGATAATTTTCATGACTTTAAGGAAGAACCTATGTTGAGTAAAGTTGATTGTTTTGAGATTATTTTTCATTATTTTAAGAAGAATCTCTTTCTCATTTTGACTTGTTGTGGATGATACTTGATAAAGTCAATATGGATAGTGATCTGGAAATGGAAAGACATGTGTTATACTTGCATCACAAGTGTGAGCCACCATCTTTAGGCTTTACTCTTCTTGAGTTTTCCATCCTCATGTGAGTTGTTGTCACCTCTTCTTTAGATATTGATGCTCAAACTGTTGTACTCTAATGTTGAGTAGTTTTTAATATTATGATGGTTAATATTTTCTAGGGCTTATATAGCAGTGGAAAGAAGGGTATCACTTTATGTTCCTAAATACCTTATAGAATATATTTCTAGTATGTATTCTTCCATGAGATAAGAGGAAGCACAAAGTGATGCACCACATTCTTACACCGCTACCAGAACACTTCTAAGCATTTTTCGCATCTCAATGGTAATTTATTTGTTCCTTCATCCAATTACCTAGTGTTACGTGTGAGTTCTAGGAGAAGTGACTTTTCAAGTTCTCATATTTTCAACACTAGAGTGGATTTGTGACTAAGCAACAAAATTAATCCAAATTTGGCCTTTTAATCTCAGAAACTCATTTATTGACAAAAGTTTATGTCTATTTATTTTTTCTGGATTTATTGTTCACAAGCCTTAAGTCGACTTAGATTCTCAGAAATAGTGGCTCAAAGTGATGTAGATGAAGCCCTCAAGCTTGTGAAAATGTCAAAGTTCTCCTTATATGCTGACAAAAGAAAGAAAATTGATCTCGATTCCATATCTGACATCTATTCAATCATAATGGATGAATCTTAGAGAATGAATACTATGGATGTCCGCTATGCTAATTCCCTAAACTGGATTTCTTGAAAGGTATTCTCCACAGAATATATAGAGCATGATAAATATCATTAGTTCAAATTTACTAATCATGGTTTGTTTAAATGCATTTAATTGGGTCTCTTGCATGTAGGCTTACACTAAAGCTCAACTAAAGGAGTGTTGGGAATCTTGCATGCAAGCTTACACCAAAGCTCCACTAAAGGAGTGTTGGCAAGAGTATGCAACATTGAATGTGTGGCAAATTGATCCCAATACATTTGATATTCATTTTATTGATGCTGAAAATTTCCAACAAGTGAATAATGTATCATATAGTTGTAAAGTAAATATCCTCATTGTTCAACTCTTTTAGCAAAGAGAGTTTTATTTTTCAAATGTCCTTGAACTGATATGAAACTCAAGGATGAGTTTCCTCTTGGAAAACTCACGAGGTTAGACGTGTCAATAATTATATTTTGAACAGTGATTGCATGTGGACTTCCATGAACAGGACACTGGGACAGTAGCCAAGAGTTGTTATGAAGTGTCATTGTATGTACTTATGTAAAAAATATGTGTTTACAAATAAACTCTATATGTTTTCTATTGTACATGGTTTCCTATCTTTCTTGCTTTTAAGTTTAACCTTCAACTATTTCTTAAGCCTCAAGAGTTCTTGTAATCTTATTCACATTTCCTATGATATAAATGACAAATATGAATTAGTATTTTACAGAAGAGAATCCATATTTATGGACACTTGTTTGACTCCTTTTAGAGTAAAATAACCATGGAAAGATTAACATAATAAATGGAGTAACTTGGTGCAAACAAAATTGTCCTCAACTATTAGATTTTTGTCATTGTTATTTTTTTCATGGTACTGTACAATTGGATTTTGTCCTGATGCATTTTGTCATTGGATTGGGCCTCTTTCTCATTGTTATTTTTGTCCTCAAACATTGGATTTTTTTCAATATGTTGGAGAACTTTGTGGGAGTGAAATTTCTAGTTTTTCCACGTTTGAAGATAGTTATTTTCACAAAAATATATGTTTTAAGAAAGTACAAAAAGACAAAGTTGGTAATTTATTATTTGTGGAAAATTATTGGATGATCAGATTACTAAAAAAATTCATTGAATTTTTGAAATGAAACAAATTGATTATATGGAAACTTTGCAGGTAAAATTTACACAAGGGACAATTAAAGGCTAGAATTCAAGATTAATATTGGATAAGAAACATGGAGGAGAGGTATCATCCTTACAGTCATCGAGAATAAGTTAAAGGTTTGTATATCAGTGTAGGAAATGAGGAGATAAAATCTAATGAGTACAAATAAAGCATTGAATCATTATAATTGGTAGAAATGATGAGGAGCTTGAAGTTGGAGGTGTGAGCTATAAAATTGATAACATAAGAATGCTAAGGACTCAAGAGAAACAAAATCATTCGAACACATAACTAATATAAATCTTAAATCAGTTTTAGAGGAAAATGAAGAATGATTCACTAATATAATTTTTAAATCAATTAGAGGAAAAATGAAGAATGGATCAAGTTTGTGGGAAGAGGGGGAACACAAAGCATATTCAAATAGGGGGTCTCAAGGAAGCCTCTATGAACTTAAGAAGTATTATTAGAGTTTGAAACACCACCACTCACCATCTTATTCAATGAAAATGTCTCACATTTGAAGAATCAAAGAGTAGCTTGAAAGTACCTTTTTGAGCATTACATAGGTAAAGATACATAAGTTCTTCAGTGGGTCGCTTGCATTCTTTACAGACAATATTTGATGTGATGAGCCTAAAAATCTTGATAAGACAATCAAGAAGCAAAACTAATTGTATAATCAGAACTTGGGTGAATTAGACTTATAAAAGAACCAACAATATCAAAAAAATAATGGAATTAAAATTATTTTCATTAAAAATAATCCTAACACATTGTCAAAGTCAACCAACATAGAATGGATTCAAGATGGAATAATCTTTGGGGAAAATGGGGAAGGCTTCCAACCAAATGTTAGGGTTGTGAAGGGCATCATTTTTATAGAGATTATCCTCATAATGAGGACAAAATGAGGAATGTACACAATATCCGGGAAGCAACTAGAATGGAATATCCAATAAGATGTAGCTAAGCAATTTTCCCTTAAGGCTACACATTGCCCAAATTAATAATCACCCAAGTTGCCAAGTGATCTCTTCAATTAAATGAATGTTGGTTTATTTCCTAGAACATTAGATCATGAGTCTCTTGCATCATATCAAGCTACAACCATGCGTTTTGGGCAAACATTTGTTTGAGTAATGCCATAAATTCAATGCTAGGCATTTGTTCATCAATTAATTATATTGTGCATGAGGAGAAGGATGGAGTGAATTGCTATGAACGTACATTAAAAATTAGACTGCATTTATTAACTTAACACAATAAAAAAATTTGGTTTTTGGCTATTAAATATAGAGTTCTTATGTTTCTTGAATGATCAGGTGCTCAGTATTTAGCTCAAAAATAAAAGTTCTAATATTGGCTCAAAAACTATAAGACTATGTATGTCTCATCAATACAATCGCAATGCAATTTGTTTCACTGAAAACAAAGTCTGGATGAAGGAGAAAAGGCATGTTGTTTGTTTTCCTAAACAGTTAAAAAATTTGCAGAATAGGACAGAATGATGACATGGCAGTCTAGTTAGTAGTCCAGTCAGCAAGGGGAATCTTCTTCAATTTTCACCCAATGGGGTTGTGATAAGTGTCACCTCTGAATTCTCCAATTTGGTTATGTGACTATGAAATTGCCTAATTATCCTAAGTTGGAATTTGAATTTGTTTTTATTTAAATATTA
>APFE031746638.1:0-17196 GCA_000404065.3 Pinus taeda | reverse complement strand
TTTTTCAAAAACTGTGTTTTCTATAGGAGGCTTTGTGTTTTCTACAGGAGGCTCCTGTAGGAATTACAGAGAGCCAAAAGTGGCTACAGATGGTAGTTTGAAGGACAAAGAAGCTTCATGAAGAACCTAAAATCCCTCCTACAATCTTCAAACCTCCTTGCCATCATTTCCAAACCTACATCACACCCTAAGCATCAATTTTCTTCCGCTCCAAGAAAAACACAGAAAAATAGTTTTTTAGTTTAAAAAAAAAAAAGAAAAAAAGGAAAAATCACCATCAACCTCACTTGAAGCCTACCTACTACTTCTCCATATTTATCTACACCTCTGGCATCATCCTCAAGCTCCAAGCATAGGAAGAAGTTAAAGTTTCAAGGGGAGAAGAAACTACAGGAGCTCTTGTAGGAATTCCTATAGCAGCTGATCCCATAGAAATCCAGCACCAACACTAAAAGATTCTAAACATGAAGGTTGAAAAGGCACCTGAATCTTAGATCCAGCCAGAGAAAAACCTGCACAAGCACACATCAGCAAGCAGAGACAGCATGAGAAAAGGGAAATAAAGGCATGTAGCAAAGAAAGCCACAACACCTCACAACAAATACACTCAGATCACAGGTAAGTAACTAATTCACTCCTCTGTTTGCATTTGTGTAATTAGAAGTCATCCAAAAGCAACGAGATAGTTGAGGTTGAATGAGGGAAAGGTGGCCAGTTAACTTGGCCACCTTCATCTAGTTGACTCCACTCGTCTTAGATGTCACCCACACATGCGCATAGTCAACTCCAGCACAAGATGCCAAGGATAGGTAGTGGACGAAGTGTGAACTTCGATGCAATAATGAGGGATGATTACAAGAAGGGGCCATGATGACCAAGCAGGTGGGGACCAACGGTCCGAATATGGCCAACGTATACCTTGCCAGCTTAGCACTCATCACTGAAAATATCCATAAAGGGTAATAAGTACTCCTCCCCGAGCATTCTCACCACCTTTTCCTTCATTCTCTCCTTGTAACTCAACTACAACAGTCTCCTTGTGCCCCCACAGCATCGTAAATACCATCCTCCATCGATCTCTCCCATACTCTTGCTCTCGGCGTTTTCTACAGGAGCACCTACGGGTTTTCTACAGGAGCACCTATAGGAAATCTATAGGAGGGACAACAAGATTCTACAAGAGGGGAAGTGAGTCATTTTGAAGGGGGAAAACATGATTTTTAGCACGATTTTCGGTCTGAAGAGGTAGGGGTTCATGCCTGCCCCCTGTTGAATATCAAAATATGAAAGAAGTGGTCTCAATTTGAGGAGGAAATAAGTTTTTAGGAAAAAAAAAAACAATCTCCTCTGTTTCTCTGTTTTTCTCAAAATTATTTGTCTCCACCTCCATATTTGGTTTTCCAAAAGAGTATAGACAATATGACAGGAGGGTTTATGAGAAAGGAGCCCACTAACTCCACTAGGCTCCATGCACATCCTCAAGTGGTGGATATCTTCACAAGGGAAAAATAGGTGAATTTCTTTAAGAAGTTTCAAGGGTTTGATGAGGAAATTGCCCAAGAGTTTGCTCTCTCTCTGGTCCCTCACACAAGAACTCATGCCACTGTCACCATTAGAGGTCTTTCCATGGAGATAACCCCTGAATTTATCAGTAGGGTCACTACCCTTTCTCTTGGGCTACCTTTGAGTAAAGATGAGAAACCAATTGGCCAGACTGCCAAGAAGAACTTTTTCCATAATAATGAAACCCTTGTTGAAGATAAAAATGGCATTAGAAGGGCTAGCATACCATATCCCTAGGATGAGGTTAACTATCAAATAATCAAACACATTTCTTGTGAGGGGAGGTACAACATTGTTTATGATTATCACTTTAGAATCCTCCAAGAATTAAGGTATGGCATGGACACTCCAGCACCTCAGAAGCTTAGTATCCCTTACTTCCTACTGTAGTCCCTCATTAACTTGAGCACCAAGGTACAAGTAGGAAATTTAGAGAAGCTAGCTCACCATGGCTTAATCAAAATCCTAATAGAGGAAGCCCTCCATACCTTTACACTCCCTATAGCACGAGAAGTTTTCCGAAACATGACAGCCGAGGATGACATAAAGGCCTTAACCTATGATGTCAGCCCTACTGGCAGTGAGGAGGAAGAACAACAAGGGGGAGAAGGTGGAGCTAGGGGTGACATAGCAGAACAAGAGAGGAAGGAGGAAGGAACTGAAATAGAGGAGGAGAGAACTGAAGAAACAGAGTAGGAAGAGACAGAAAAAGGGACAGAAGAAGGAGAAAAAGAGGCAGAGAAGGCAAAACAAGGAGAAGAGTCCCCTGAGACTTTGGAAAGGGAGGTAGCACCTGCCCTCACTGCCCTCAGTACACCAATAAAGCCAAAGCAAAAAAGGAAAAGACAGAACTCCATGTATTTCAGGGCTAGGAAGAGCACAAGAATTAAAAGAGGCAAACCTCAGCCCTCTTCAAAAGTGCCAATTACCATTGAAGATTCACCATTTGCCAAGGGGAAAGAATCTCCTTCCAAGACACCTATAACATATGAAAGGGGGACTCCTAGATCTTCCACATGGAAGGAAAAGGCAGTACTACAGGACCCAAAAATAATCCGACAGGAGGCTCAGACAGTTCTACAGGAGACATTGTCAAAACTACAAGAGACCCAAAAGCTTGAGAAAAGGATAGAAGGATAGACACATGTGAAGGAGGAAGCACAAGGGATACAAGAACCTAATCCCCAACCTATTCTTGCCTCCTATTACAATCTACTTGAGGGAGGAAGGATAATCCCACAGAAATTTTCAATTCAACTATTTTTTGAATTGGAGAAAGAAATAGTGAGAACACATAGGTGGATGCAGATAGCCAAATCCAAAGGAGTTGGGGATGTTGGCCATATGGAAAACAAACTCAAGGAAATGGGCAGAGAGATGAGTGCTCTCAAAGACAGGGAAGCAATTACAAGAAGCCACCTTGAAACTGAAAATGATTTGCTAAGGAGGGAACTACAAGAGAAAGAGACCCAACTGGCATGCATGGCTAGCTTATCCATGGAGGCATTGCAATGCAGAACACCAGTCAAATCCTGTGGCCTCTATCTAAAGGACCAATGGTTACAATTCCAAATAAAGACGTTGGCACAAAGAGGCACAATGCCTTTCCAAGAATATAGGCAGTTCATGGATTTGTGTGGCCAAAGCACCTCAGAGGATAAAGCAAAGATGGCAGAATTCTACTTACACAACATGGCCCTCATAGACATGAATGTGTGGGATCCCAATTCCAAGCTAAGGGACTTGCAATTAATGGCCATGTCCTCATGGATGAACCATGAAGAATTGAGGGCAGCAGAAATAAAAAGATTGATGATAAAGGAGCAAAATGAGCCATTAATGATAAGAGTTGAGCCATCAGATCCTATGGCACTCATTAGCACACATAACCTACCTGCCAATGACCCTCAGATTGCCCCTAGATATCTCACCAATCAGGCACAAGACATTGCACACATTGAAGACATGCGAAGGCTACTTGGGGATGATTGTGTGCATGCATGCATAAGGAGATGGAACACCTTACCACACAGTTTGCAGATCAGGGAATATCATTCCCCCATGAGGCTAAAGGAGGCATGGAGAAGAATACCAATGTACAAGCGCTCCATGCAGAGGCTGAAGGTCAACTGGATTGGCCTCAAACTGAGTCCCCCACTGTTGTTAGGCATGCTGGAAGGCAAAAGAGAAGAAGAAGAGGAGGATCAGTAGAAGGACATAGACAGGAAGGCAGGATTCTATGGCAAAGAATAACAGACCACATCAGAATCCTGGGATGTTAGGGAGGCCACCAGGGCCATAAAAGATGAGGACATTGACTAGGTTTCTCAGAGGATGAGCAACACCTTCAGTAGGGGGGTGATGATGAGCCTCACAAATGGGTAATTATATGGGCTCATTTTACCTCCTAACCTAGTCAATCAACCATTCTCCTAGCTTATTGTATGATTTTCTTATTATCTTTATGCTTATAGAGTGAGTTGAGTTAGTTATTGTTCCGTGTGGTCTAACGTGTATTTAATGTAGGTTATTGATGGATTTCAAGGTTAAAGTCAATGATCCAGTGGAAAAATGGCAGCAATAACTTAATTTAGACAGAGGATAGGACTTATAGGAGGTAATCCCCCTCATTTATTACTCCTCACTTCGAATTCCCCTTCATTCAGCTCGGAGTACAAGCAGCCAAATCATGCACTAGAAGGCAGCCGAGCAAGTGGAGGATGACTGATGATTATCTCAAGTTTTGGGAGCCAAGCCTCCTTGATTTTAAGGAAGTTGTTGGTAGCTTCATTTGTATAAGTAGAGAGGCCTAGGGCCTCACTAGGGTTGGATTTTTGCTTATGTAAACTCTGCTCAAATTTCGAGCTTATGATTTTTGTGACAGTTTCATGTAATCTTGCTATTGTTTTGAAAATAAAGATGGAATCCTTTTTGAGCTAGCACTGAGCCACCTCAAAGGGTTGAAGCTCTTAGGTTAGGGCCCAATCTAAGTAGCCAAGCTCCTCTTTACTTGTACTTGTGTGCCTTGTTTTAGTTTGTAGATTAGTTTGTTGTTAAATGTATTTCTCTTATGGTTAAAAATAGGTTACCTTTGATGATTTAGTATTTTGCTTCCATTTGTGCTTTCTGTAGCAGGTTAAGCAATGATAAAGAGAAGATCCAAAAGGCTAGCAACAATGCCTTGGCCTCTCTTCCTCCCTCTGGGACCATGATTTGAGGCAAAGACTCTCTTGCTGCCCCAAAAACATAAATTTTCCTCCTTCATAAGACTTCTAAGAGTTTACATCTTTTTAATAGTCCAGCTTTTCCTTGCTTTAGATCTTCTTCATCATGCTCACTTCTTGATTTCCAGTAGTATTATTTCATGCTTTCCTTTCCTACAACATTTCTCAGCATTTCCTTTCATAGATCATAGTTTAGACCATTTTTATGCAAAACTTTGTTTTTCCTAAATGCATTCATTTCACTTGTTGCTTGATTTCCTTGGTTGACTGTCAGTTTCTATGCAATAGATCTCTTACAGTAGTAGGCCAGCTTATCAACAAATACACCCTCCATCTGATCCATGCCCTATAGGTCTCCCAAATCTCACCTCAATTCTGCCCTAGTTTCCTGCATTTTTCCATAGAACTACTTCCTCTCTCATTGAGTAAACCCAATCATCTTTCTCTCTCCTGGTGATTCATGGTAGAACTTAGGCACTCTAACACCTCATTCCAACCTTCATCCACCTTTTTAACCCACTCTCACACCCTCAAAACAGTGAAAATTGCTCTAGTTTCCCTGTTTCCCTCATGTAGATTTCCTGTTTCCTCCTGTAGATTTTCCTGTAGGCTTTGTTTTGAAGGCCGAGTGTGGGAAAAGCATCTAGAAGGCCACTTGAGACCTCCTAGGACCCATCCACACCATCCTACATCCTATCAAGTCCCAAAACCTCCCTTCAACGCCACCTATTCGCTGCTACACTCACACACAATAAATTACATGCATGTCAAATTCACATAAAAATACATTGAAATCCAAAAATATGTTTTTTGCTTATATATTTCCAGAAATAGCATACTTGGATGTTGTTTACTTCCTTGAGTAGGTAATGGCATTCCTTTCATGGTTTTCATAGTTCTTTCTGCAAAAGTAGAATTAGTTGGTTAAGTAGGGTTTACTAGGTTTGCTCTACCTTTCAGTCTTTCTCCTTCTTGCAGTTAGAATAGCATCTGAAGAGTAATATTTCTTTTCTTTCATCACATATAGAGCTTCTTCTGGAATCCATAGAAATTAGCTTGAGCTCCTAGTGATCTTGCGCCAGCTAACCAAGTGACAACCTGCAGTGAGAGCTAGTACTTGTGCATACAGCACTGACGCTTCCAAGTTTGTTACAAAATACCGGGTTGATAAGAGTAAAGTAGGCAACCCAAGAGTTGCAAAATTATTGCTGCAATACTGGTGCTCACCACTCTTTAGCCCAAAACTCTTTGAAAATTGTGCCCACTTTGCCTCAATTTTCGTGCCCACTTGAAGCTAAAAATATGTATTGTACGGATACGACTCTACAAACTGTACTGTATGGATTTCGTACGGATTGCACAGGTTTCTGTACTGTTGTATGAACTATATGGATTTTTTTTCTCAAAAAATTCTCTCGAATGGTGTGCAGCTCATAGCATTAAATGTTGTTTGTGTTGAGCCTTATGCTATTCTCTATGCCTCGATTTCCATGCCCATCTTCCCCCAAAAATCACTCCTTCAGCTTGCTGCAGCAAATTTCTCCTTCATAACTTTTCTCCAGCTCTTAGCCTCCTTTCTCCAATCTTCTCATGAAGAATGAATTGCAGTCTCTCTTTTATTTTACCCATTTTGTTTCCCTAAATGGATTTTGGGCAACCCTAAGATCTAATGGGTCAGATTCATTTAGATCAAGGGATGAGAATAAATGTGCATTTAATTCTCACTTTATATTTTTTAACTCACCCATTAAATAAAGTACCCACATTGTACTTTATCTCTAAAGTCACTTTTCACTTTATAATTTAACATTGACATTACCGCTTATAAAGTCACTTTCACTTTATAAAGTCACACTCAGAAAAAAAAATTATTTTGGACACTTTTCCCAAGGTAGAGACTAAACCATGGGAAACGACTTGTCCAAGGTACATTAAAAATCAACACTCCCTCTTACCGAGGAAAGTGTTTCTCACCACACCCATCTTGTCCCTAAAATGGACATGCTTTCCTCTTGGCAAGGACTTCATGAGAAAATTAGCCACTTTCTCATCTGTTGATAGATACTCCATCTTCACTGCCCCCTTCTAAACATAGTCCCTGATGAAATGATATCTAATGTCAATGTGTTTTGACCTGTCATGAAACACTGGATTCTCCATGAGTTTAATGCAACTCTAATTATCACAGTGAATAATCGTTGGTCTCAACTCCTAATCCAATAGACCATACAACAACTTGTGAAGTAAAATGGCCTCACAACTAGCCTGGCTAGAAGACATATACTCAGCCTCAAAAGATCTCAAAACAACTGACTTTTCTTTCGATTGAACCATGACACAACTGCTGAACCCAATCTGAAGCAACACCTTGAAGTGTTTTTCCTATTAGAATCACAACCTACCCAATCTGCATATGTGTAACCTTCCAACCTCACTCCATCTCCCCACCTATAGTACGTACCATAATCAACATTCCCCTGCACGTAGCGAAGAATGTGCTTTGCAGCTACCCGGTGCACCCTCCTAGGATCAACCATGAACTCTCTAAGTGTGTTCACTATAGAGCATATATCTGGCCTAGTGTTGACTAGATACATCAAGGACCCAATAAGCTACCTATATAATGTGGGATCCACCAAACTAGAATCTGAAGCATAAAGCTTCCTCTAGTTGGTGATCATAGGTGTAGACATGGGTCTACAGTCTGCCATGTGAAATCTTCTCAACACATCCACAACATACTGCCCCTCCTCCTACCACACCTTAAGCCCCAAAAGGTAATGCATCAGCCCAATGTCCTTCAACTCGAATTCCATAGAAATATCCTCCTTACAACCACTAATCAGTGTCTCTGCCCCAATAATGAACAAGTCATCAACATACAACACAAGGATGAGAGGATACAGGTTCCGATCTGCATGACTCTTCGTGAAACCCATCTATTGCAAGTAAGGATCAATCCTCGAATACCAAGCTCTCGAAGCTTGCTTAAGTCTGTAACGTGCTCATCTCAACTGGTATACATGGATCTCCCACCCAAGTACCTCAAAGCCTTGTGTCTGCTCAACATACACCTCCTCCTCTATAACTTCGTTCAGAAATGTGGTCTTCACATCCATCTGATGGATCTACCAAACCATTTCTGCAGCAATAGAAATAAGGGACCAGATAGAAGTGTACTGAGTTATGAGAGTGAAGGTCTCATCATAGTCAACTCCCTCTATTTGTGAGAACACTCTAGCCACAAACCTCGCCTTGAAATTCTCAATGCTGCCATCTGCAGCGTGCTTGATCTTGTAGAGTCACCTGGAAGTCAAGGTGTCTTGAATCCACCTGGGCCTCCTCTTCCCTGAATAAGCTTCCCCATAGGGAGCCTCATCCTCTACTCCCTAGTCTGGTGAAACTGAAGGTCTGCCAACTCACCCTAGTGTGCTTGTACTAGCACCTGTCCTCAAAGAAACTATACTGGCACCTGTGTCTATGTCAATTGAAGTGCCATGTGAACTTTGTACCAGTGGACTCCCTAAATAAGTGCTCGGTGAACTCCCAACTAGTGCCCCATATGTCACTGACACTGAAGTACATCCTATACTAGTCGATCCAAAACCCTGAGGTCGTGCTCCCTATACCTGACCTCCCTGCTGAGGAGAAGTTTGTGACTCTCTATCATCATACTCCCATGATCTCCGATAGGTGCTCTCCTCCTCGAACTTAACATCCATCCTAAACAGAACTCTTCATTTACAAGGAATGAAGATCCTATAGGCCTTTGAAGTCTCATTGTAACCCATAAAGATACCCTTCTTTGCCATAGGTTCCAGCTTCGTCCTCTACTCCTTGGGGATATAAGAATATGTGAGACATCCAAAGATACGAAGATGTCCTACATGAGGCTTCTCTCTAGTGAAATCATCCTCTCGAGTCATATTCCCCAATACTCTCTGAGGACTCCTGTTCTAAAGATAAACAACAGTATTGTAGGCACGATCCCACAAAAACAAAGGCATCCCCTGATCATGAATCATCGCTCTAGCAGCCCCAATAACAATATTATTCTTCCTTTCAGACACCCCATTATGTCAAGGCTTTTATGGAACCATGAACTCTCTCCTAATGCATTCCTCTGCACAAAAGTCAGAAAACCCACCATTGGTGTACTCACCACCATTTTCTGACCTCAAGACTTGAATCTTCCTACCTGTCTACTTTTCCACAAGAGCTTTAAACTCTTTAAAGAGAATGACAACCTCACCCTTGGTCTTCAAGAAATATACCCAAGTCCTGCTAGAGTAGTCATCAATGAATATAACATAATACTCATAACCACCCAAAGACACATGACACATATGACAACTAACATCAGTATGAATCAAATCTAGTATACCTGTAGATATGTTGTTGCTTGCTGGTAATGGTAACTTGGTGTACTTAACCAAAGAACACCTTCCACAGACTTCATAATGCTTGACACCGAAATCAGGAACTCGAGTAGTGATCTCCCTCAATACTCTCAAAGCTCCATGATGCATATGCGCCATCCTCCGGTGCCATAACTCACACAAGTCTTATTGCTGGTGGTACTAGTGTGAGTGCTACCAAATGTGCCACTCACTAATGCTCACACTGACTGAAAACTAAACTTGTATAGTTTCCCATAGTGGACTCCAATCACTTTGGACGAAGTGATGGAAGCTCCTCTGGGATGGATCAATACATGCCCTCCTGAGAAAGTGATGGAAAACCCCTTCTTATTTATAGAAGAAACTGAAATCAAGTTCTTCTTCATCCTCAGAACATATAAAACATTCATGACCTTCAAAGGAGGCAAAGACTCCCTCTCAAAGGTCACAGTCCCCAGACCAACAACTCTCACAGTGCGGTCATCTCCTAGTACAATCTCAATATCAAGTGCCCTCTCTGCAAGCTCTGAAAAGAACTCTCATGCACCTTTCATATAGTGGGAAGCCCCGTTGTCTATGTACCACACATTAGATGATGTACTCCTACTAGATGTAGAAGTAATAAATGCAAAGTCCTTGTCAAACTGTGAAGCAAACTACTCCACCTCTGTTGATGTTTCAGTATCCTTCTCCTTATTCTTCCTCTCATACACGTAGCAACATAGTGTCCCATCTTCTGACATGCCCAACATTTGACTTTGGACATATTCATATCTTTTTTTTCTTCTTCTCCTTTCCCTTAGCCCCATCTAATAAGGCCCCTTTCTTGGCCTTCCCTTTGTTCTTCCCCCTGGATGTCAAGGCTACATCCTCCTCATCTACTATCTTCACCCCACCACTACTAGTCTTTCGTATCTCATGTTGCATAGAATCATCCCAGAATCTGTCCAATTGGGAAGATTCTCCCTAGAGGTAACAAGATCTCCAAATACCTCCCAAGACTTAGGAAGCCCTGCTACATCTATCCTGACTAACTCTCTGGGTGCAACTACCTCACCAATAGCAGCCAAATCATCACTTCCCTGTTTGACCCTACCAAGATAATGAACTACACTTTCAACCTTTGTCATCTTAATGTTCTTCAATTTTTCTTTGAGTACCATCTTCCTGCTCTCATGGGTACTCTGATAGAGATTGGTTAGAGCTATCAACGTTTGATATGCATAAGTGTTTCATCTCACCTGAGGAACCACATGATCCTTCGAACTATCCATCAAAATATTTTTTGTCTTTGCATTATTTTTTGTGAATTCAGCAAGTTTATCTGTAGTAGTAGGAGGTACAACCACTTGTCACACTATGTCCCAAATTTTTGCCTCCTCAAACACTGTCTGAATTTTGTCCTTCCAAATGGTATAGTTGGATATCCCATCCAGTCTGTCCTCTATCCTTAAGAACATGGCCATGACTATTGTCCAAAATTTACAAAACCAAGAAAATCGAGAAATGAACTTTCCAGCACACCTTGCTCTCCCAAAAGTTTAGTGTGTGTGAAATTTCACCTTGATGTCCCAAAATATCAGTTTGCTGTCCAAAAATTTAGTTTGTTGTCCAAACCATTGTTTGTTGTCCAAACCACAGTTTGTTGTCCCAAACTATTGTTTGTTGTTCAAACTGCAATTTTTAGCCTATAGCTCTAATACCATGTTGAAATTTGATGACTAAAATGTTTCTTGCAATCCCAACTTGGTTTTAATTTCACCTTATCACTCCCATTCAGTTAAATGTCATTTCCCATAAACATACATTCAACATATAGAATTCTAGAAATAAAATTTTCAAATTAAAACACATGGGATTTTCAACACATGTTGAAAATAAATATGGACATAAACAGACCAGCAACACACATAAAAAGACACACAAATTTTTGGTGAACTTAGACCCAGGAAAAACTCCTTCAATCTTCTCCAAGGAAAACCTGTTAAAGAGCTCTTCAAATTTATTTATCTTTCAAGTTCAGGAAAAATACATTTGCATACAAAACAAAACAGCAAAATACAACTTACTTCTTCAGTGCAAAACCCTTTGAAAATTGTGCCCACTTTGCCTTGATTTTTGTGCCCACTTGAGGCTGAAAATATGTATTATACAGATATGACTGTATGGATTTTTTTTTCAATTTTTTTTTCTCAAAAGCTTCTCTTGAGCGGAATGCAACTCACATCACTAAATGTTGTTCATATTTTGCCTTCTGTTGTCCTCTATGCCTTGATTTCCATGCCCGTCTTTGCCTAGAGATCACTCCTTCAACTCACTGCAACAAATTTCTCCTTCAAAACTTTTCTCTAGCTCTCAGTGTCCTTTATCCAATCTGCTCATGAAGAATGAATTGCGGTCTCTCTTTTCTTTTCCCCCTTTTGTTTCCATAAATAACTTTTGGGAAACCTTAATTCTAATGCTCAGATTCATTTGATATCAAGGGATGAAAATAAATGTGCATTTAATTCTCTCTTTCTATTTTTTAACTCACCCATTAAATAAAGTACCCACATTGTACTTTATCTCTAAAGTCACTTTTCACTTTATAATTTAACATTGACTTTACCACTTATAAAGTCACTTTCACTTTATAAAGTCACTCTCAGAAAAAAAAATATTTTGGACACTTTTCCTAAAGTAAAGACTAACCCATGGGAAACCACTTGTCCAAGGTACATTAACAATAAACACTCCCTCTTACTGAGGAAAGTGTTTCTCACCACACCCATCTTGTCCCTGAAATGGACATGCTTTCCCCTTGGCAAGGACTTCATTAGAACATTATCCACTTGCTCATCTGTTGATAGATACTCCATCTTCATTGCCCCCTTCTGAAAATAGTCCCTGATGAAATGATATATGATGTCAATGTGTTTTGACTTTTCATGAAACAATGGATTCTTTGTGATTTTAATGCAACTTTGATTATCACAGTGAATAACCATCGGTCTCAACTCCTGATAAAATAGGCCATACAACAACTTGTGAAGCCAAATTGCCTCACAACTAGCCTAGCTAGGAGCCATATAATCAGCCTAAGAAGAGATCAAAGCAACTAACTTTTTCTTTCAACTGAACCACAAGACAACTGCCGAACCCAATCTGAAGCAACACCCTAAAGTTCTTTTCCTGTTAGAAGCACAACCATCCCAATTTGCATCTATGTAACTTTCCAACCTCACTCCATCTCCCCGCCTATAGTCGAGGCCATAATCAACAGTCCCCTGCACGTAGCAAAGAATGTTCTTTTCAGCTACCCAGTGCACCCTTCTGGGCTCAAGCATGAACTAGATAAGTTTTTTCACTGCAAAGCATATATCTGGCCTAGTGTTGACCAGATATATCAAGGAACCAATAAGCTTTTTATACAATATGGGATCCACAAAACTAGAATCTGAAGCATGAAGCTTCTTCGAGTTGGTGATCATAGGTGTAGACATGGGTCTATAGTCTGCCATGTGAAATTTGCTCAACACATCCACAGCATACTGCCCCTACCCCAAAAGGATATGGCCCTCCTCCTGCCACACCTCAAGCCCCAAAAAGTAATGTATCAGCCCAATGTGCTTCACCTCAAACTCCATAGCAAGATCCTCCTTGCAACCACTAATCAATCTCTCTGCCCCAATAATGAACAAGTCATCAACATAAAAAACAAGGATAAGCAAATCATCCCCTACAACAATGTAGTATAGGTTTGGATCTGCATCACTCTTCATGAAACCCATCTACTGCAAGTAAGTATCAATCCTCGAATAACAAGCTCTCGGATCTTGCTTAAGTCCATAGAGTGCTCACCTAAATTGGTTTACATGGGTCTCCTACCCAAGTACCTCAAAGCCCTGTGTATGCTCAACATACACCTCCTCTTCTATAACTTCGTTCATATATGTAGTCTTCACATCCATCTGATAGATCTGCCAACCCATTCTTGCAGTAATAGAAATAAGGGACCAGATATAAGTGTACCAAGCTATGAGAGTGACGGTCTCATCGTAGTCAACTCCCTCTATCATTGAGAACCCTCTAGCCACAAACCTCGCCTTGAACTTCTCAATGTTTCCATTCGCAGCATGCTTGATCTTGTAGAGCCACCTAGAAGTCACAAATGACTTTCCCTCAGGCCCAGGCACCACTTCCCATATATTGTTATTAATGATAGAGGCATACTCCTCCACCATAGCCTCTCTCCATACCTCTTGGTTGGAAGACTGCTCATAGCTAGTAGGCTCAAAGTCAACAATGTTGGTAGCCTTGACTACATAACTGCAAAACCACTCATGTGACACACTCTCCCTATTCACCTCTTCGGAGGACGAACGGATTCTACTTCCTTCAAGGTGTCTTGAAGCCACTTGGGTCTCCTCTTCCCTCAAGAGGCTTTCCCATAGTGAACCTCATCCTCTACTCCCCAGTTTAGTGAACCTAAAGGTCTACCAACTGACCCTGGTCTGCCTATACCACCATTGTCCTCAAAGAACCTGTACTGGCACCTATTCCTGTGTCAGCTAAAGTTCCATGTGAACTTTGTACTAGTGTACTCCATTAAGAAGAGCTTGGTGAACTCGCCACTGGTGCCCCTGATGTCACTGACACTAAAGTACCTCCTATACCAGTCGATTCAGAACCCTGATTTCCTTCTCCCTGTACCTAACCTTCCTACTGAGGAGAAGTCTATGACTCTCTCTCATCATACTCCCTTGATCTCCAATAGGCCAAAACTTCACATACCTCCTAATCACCTCCCTTTGTTTAGAAGGAATGAAGATCTGATAGGCCTTCGAAGTCTCGCTATAACCCATAAAGATACCCTTCTCTACCATGGGTTCCAATTTCATCCTCTGTTCCCTGGGGATATAAGAATATGAGAGACATCTAAAGATATGAAGATGTCTCACATGAGGCTTCTCTCCAATGAAAGCCTCCTCCGGAGTCATATTCCCCAATACTTTGTGAAAACTCCTATTCTTAAGATAAACAACAGTATTGTAGGTCTTAGCCGACAAAAAAAAAAGGCAACCCCAGATCATGAATAATCACTCTAGCAAGCCCGGCAATAGCTTTGTTCTTCCTTTCAGAAACCCCATTCTGTTGGGGGTTGTAAGGAACCGTGAACTCTATCCTAATGCCCTCCTATGTGCAGAAGTCAGAAAAACCACCATCGATGTTCTCACCACCATTGTCTGACTACAAGACCCGAATCTTCCTACCTATCTACTTTTCTAAAAGAGCTTTGAACTCTTTAAAGCAACTGAAGACCTCACCCTTAGTCTTCAAGAAATATAGCCAAGTCCTCCTAGAGTATTTATCAATGAATATAACATAATACTCATAACCACCCAAAGACACATGAGACATACAACCACTAACATGAGTATGAATCAAGTCTAGTATACATGTAGATATGTTGTCACTCGCTGGGAATGGTAACTTGGTGTACTTTCCCAAAGCACACCCTCTGTAGACCTCATAATGCTTGGCACTGAAATCAAGAAGTATAGTAGTGATATCCCTTAGTACTCTCAAAGCTCCATGATGCATACACATCATTCTCTGGTTCCATAACTCACACAAGTCTCTACTGCTGGTGGTATTAGTGTGATTGCTACTCACTAATTCTCCTGCCGACTGAAAACTAAACCTATATAGTTTCCCAGAGTGGACTCCAATCACTTTGGCCAAAGTGATGGAAGCTCCCCAGGGATGCATCAATACCTTCCCTCCTACAAAAGTGACGTCAAACCCATTCTCCTCCATAGTAGACACTGAAATCAAGTTCTTCTTCATCCCAGAAAAATACAAAACATCCATGATTCAAAGGAGGAAAAGACTCCTTCTTGAAGGTCACAGTCCCCACACCAAAAACGATCACAGTGTGGTCATCTCCTAGTACAATCTCAATATCAAGTGCCCTCTCTACAAGCTCTGAAAAGAACTCTCACGCACCTATCATATGGCGGTAAGCCCCACTATCTATGTACCACACATCAGATGATGTGCTCCTACTAGATGTAGAAGTAATAAATGCAAAGTTCTAGTCAAACTATGAAGAAAATTTCACCACCTCTACTGAAGTTGCAATACCCTTCTTCCCCTTTTTCTTCCTCTTGGGACACATAGAATCATAGTGTCCCATCTTCTAACATGCCCAACGTTTGACTTTGGACATATCTGTATCTGTCTTCTTCTTCTCCTCCTTTCCCTTAGCCCCATCTGATGAGGCCCCTTTCTTGGCCTTCCCTTTGTTCTTCCACCTAGATGTCAAGGCTATATCCTCCTCATCTGTTATCTTCACCCCACCACTGCCATAATTATGTATCTCATGATGTACACAATCATCCCAAAGTTTGTCCCGATTGGGAATATTCTCCCTAGAGGTAACAACATCTCCAAAGACCTCCCAAGACTTAGGAAGTCCCACTACAGTTATCCTGACTAACTATGTGGGTGCAACTACCTCACCAATAACAATCAAGTCGTCACTTACTAGTTTGACCCTACCAAGATAATGAACTACACTTTCAGCCTTTGTCATCTTAATATTCTTAAATTGTTCTTTGACTACCATCTTCTTTCTCTCATTTGTACTCTGATAGAGAGTGGTTAGAGTTGTCCACATCTGATATGAATGTGTTTCCTCTCACCGGAGGAACCACATTATCCTTCAGACTATCCATCAAAATCCTTTTTCCCTTTGCATTATTTTTAGTGAATTTAGCATGTTCATTTGTAGCAGTAGGAGGTACAACCACTTGCCGCACTATGTCCCAAACTACCGCCTGCTCAAACACTATCTGAATTATGTCCTTCCAAATGACATAGTTGGATATTCCATCTAGTCTGTCCTCTATTCTTAAGAGCATGGCCATGACTATTGTCCAAAATTTACAAAACCAAGAAAATGGAGAAATGAACTTTCCAGCACACCTTGTTGTCATAAAAGTTTCGTTTGTGTGTAATTTCACCTTGTTGTCCCAAAATATTAGTTTGTTGTCCAAAAATTCAGTTTGTTGTCCAAACCACTATTTTTTATCCCAAAATATTCTGTGTTGTTCAAACTGCAATTTTCATGTTGTAGCTCTGATGCCATGTTGAAATATTATGACTAAAATTTTCCTACAATCCCAACCCGGTTTTAATTTCACCTTATCACTCCTATTCAGTTAAATGCCCTTTCCCATAAACATACATTCAACATATAGAATTTTGGAAATGAAATTTTTAGATTAAAACACATGGGACCATCAACACATGCTGAAAATAAATTGTTGGGTAGCGGAGGTCCCGCGTAACAGTTTTGGGTTTGATAGTCTAGAAAGTAGGATAAAAATATTTTAAATCTCCGAAAAATGCAGAGTGCAAAATGTAAAAGGTCGAGTCAAAGGGTTGTCTTCCCAAGAAATAGTATAAAATAATAGGAAGTAACTCGATCTGCAGACCATAGGAAGGTATAAATAGAGCGCGGTTCTATGAGGGAAAGGCAATTCTTTTTGGGGTATGATCTTGGATCTAAATGATAATGGGTTCTTGAGAAAAGGAGTCTGAAAGCATTTGTAAGTCCAAGTCGGGTATTTGGGTAGTGATAGAGGCTCTACAGCTGTGTGCACAAAGGCCTGGAAGAGTCCACAGCTGTGTGCACGGACCCTTGCAGCTGAGTGCGCAGGGCGGATTTGGATGTATTGGGGATAAGTGGAAATAAGGATAAGTTTATTCTACAAATTATGTGTTACAATCTGAGTTATCGTGAATCTGACTATATGAATGGTTGATATAACTGTTTAATCTATGCGCATATGCTTATGTTATAGATATATGTGAATATAAGTTTATTCTAAGTGTGCGAACTGGTTAAATCTGTTAAATGTTTTCTTAAAGACCCTTCTGAGCAGATCTGAGTTACAAAACTTCATTAAATGGATTAGATCTGTAAACGGCGTGATCATAGAAAGACAAAATCATTCTGGGTC
>APFE031746635.1:0-14416 GCA_000404065.3 Pinus taeda | reverse complement strand
ATGATAGGTCACCTACGTATGAAAAAAACACCACTTGCATATGCAATGGAATTTCATTGAGATAACATACTATAATTTCAACAAATACATTGAAAAAGTGAAAAGTACAATAGTGGTGGCCACAAAATAATTAAGTCATTGTAAACGAAAGCTCTCTTAGTATCCAAAACAACACTAACTCCCAAATAACAATGGAATTTTTTTTATATAAGCACCATCATTATAATTTCTACATTACCACATACATGTTACTCAATTAAAAGGACCATGAACTAGAAGCAGAACATCCTACAAATTACCCATAGCCATTTTCCACATAGAGTTGGTATATATCTTAAATAAGACCATGATTGGTATGTAATGGTACTTCCAGTAGAAGAACATTGGAACATCTACAAAACATAAGTATTTTAATAATAACCTCATAACCTACTTATAATGTATATCCAATGGGTTATTACAAATGAAAATTCCATTAAGGGAGCCAAAATGAGATATGAAAATATAGAACGGGAAAAGGTTCATTTGAAGGTGCCTAAATAAAAAAAAACATGGCCAAGAACTACCTCTCATCTATTAATGAGTGTAAATAATGGAAAAATGAAATCCAATAACCTTAGAAATGAATTTATCCCAATGCTCATGTTAATTTGCATTATTCTATCCTTTTAACCAAGCCACTAGAAAATGGATAGATAAATAGGGGTATCCATATAGGAATATGAGAGATTAAAATGGGAAGCCATCTTATGGATCCACAAATAAATAATAATCCATTTTGGAGAATGGGTAAGAGATTATTTATGTGATTTCTTCCCATGACGATCATTTCCTCATTATCATTCATATGTTAGTTATTAAGTGGAAGGGGTTGAAAACTACAAGCTAATCACCTTACAAATAACCTATATCAATTTTTCACACATGTGTAATAAAAACTTTCTTTCCACCACTATTTTCATGAAATAGAACTTCCACTAGAATAACTATATCACATCTACTATACATTAGTCTTTCAATAACCACACTATCTTCATAATCCACCCAAAATGAAAATCTATTGAAAAGTTACAAAAGGAAATCCATCTTAAGTAGCCACAATTAGCCCCAAAACCTCTCTAATATAATGGAAGGAGATTTATTTATAGGTTCCTCAACAGGAAAACATAACTAAAAACTACCTCTCATATACTACTAAGTGTAAATAGTGGTAAACTAAAATCCAAATAACCTTACAAATGATTTAAGACCCACGCTCATGCAAACCTATCCTATTTATTACATTTATATGAAACAGGCCTCTTTCTTATGAAAATAAAAGTTAATTAAAATACATTCTAGCCTTTCAACCAAGTCACCACGAAAGGAAAAAGAGTAATATAGGTCACCACAAAGTAGTCAATACAATAAAAGGGATACCTCTCATATAGAGAACTAAAAAAAACAATAAGAAAATAAAAGTTAATTAAAATACATTCTAGCCTTTCAACCAAGTCACCACGAAAGGAAAAAGAGTAATATAGGTCACCACAAAGTAGTCAATACAATAAAAGGGATACCTCTCATATAGAGAACTAAAAAAAACAATAAGCATGTAAGAAGAGTGGAAAAATATTTGTTTATATTTGTTCCTCCCATTATGAGAGTTACCACATTACAACTAATGTATTACTAAGTCGAGAAATAAAATTTGGCTACTCTACAAATTACCTATAACTTTTTTCCACATGGACCCAACAAATAACTCACTCACCACCATTATTAGCATGAAATGACTCATTAATTTATCAAATAGTGACACATTTACATTTCATTAAAGTCTTTCAAGAAATACAGTAGCCTCATAACCCACATGCAATGTAAATATAATGAAATATTTTAACAGGAAATCCACATTAAGGGCACAATACAATCTGTAAACTTCTTAGGTAAAATGAAAAATGGTTTGTTTGCAAGTTCCTATGAAGCATGGAAAAAAACTACCTCTCACTTGTTTCTATGTCTAAAGGGTGTAAGAATAAAATAAAATCACCTTCTAAATGATTCAAGGCCTATTTCATGCTAACCCTCTTAGGGAGCCACAACAAGCACAAAACCTCCAGTAAGGATGATTTTTCTTGTCTCTCTCCCATAATGAGCATGCCCGACAATATGATTCATATACTACTGAGTGTAGAGGGTAGTGATTCTAAATATTATTGCAATATATAGAAATTGTGGCCATTTTTTAGGTGGACCCAACAAACAACCCATTCACTACTACAATTTTCATGAATGGTAGATTCAATGAAAAAGAAATTATATCTCTAATATGTTGTAGCCATTAAGGAAGAACATTATACTCATGATGTACTTGAAAAGAAAATTTCATGAGAAATTGCAAAAGGTAAACCCTCTTAGAAAGTAAAAATGACTCATGAACCTCTTAAATGGAAAGAAAAAAAATCATTATAGGTTCCTCTCTAAATAGCATGGACAATAATGACCTCTAATTAAGTATTGTGTAAATGATGCAAAGTTGAAATATAATCATCTTACAAATGATTTAAGGTTGATAATAATTCCAACTCTCCTCACTTATCAAAATTTTATGCACAAAATTCCTCATTCCTAATAAAAAAAGATATTAATAAAAATACTTTTTATTCTTTAAACCATGCCACTAAAAAAGGGACAAGCACAATATGCGTGGCCATAAAGTAGTTGAAAAATTAGAAATGAAATCACTCTTAAGGAGACATGAAAAAATCTTACAAGTACAAGAAGAATGAATTTCGTTTTGTATAAGTGTATCCCATGATAAGCATTTCGACGTTACCACCGAAGTGTTTCAAATTGGAAAGTTAGCAAAGTAATTATCGTTCAACTTCCTATCTTAAGCCCTGTAAATAGATATATAGGTTGATATGCCTTCAAGCCATAACCATTAGAAAATTCGTATGCAGTAGATATAATATGAAAGAAATAATTGTAAGAAGGCTTACTAGAATGTTCCACCTAGTTGGAATTTCCTAGAAGGATATATAGAAACTACACAAAGAAGTCGAAGCAAGGTAATGAGAAGTATTATAAAGATATTGTAAATTTAACTATGTTCATCTAGAGGTTCCCCTTCAATTGGAAAGTTAACATTAATTTCATTAATAATGGTAATGTTAATTATGGTATTTTAGTTCTATAATTTCCTATTACTATTATGTTTTCTGATATTATCTCTAAACCTTGTTATAGTATGTTATTTCTTCTCTAAATATTCTAGTTTGTAGTTAAGGGATACCACAACTAGTATTAAAGTATATTCAGAAGACAATGTTTTTAGAGAATATATTTAGGTTACAAAGTATCATGGCATCTACAAATAATATTATGGTGGGGGAGAGTACATGCAAGAAATGCAAATGATTTCACTTTGTTGGAAATTCATGTAACCCTTATTGGTACCCCTTGTAATAGTAATGCATTAATTATCATATTTATATGAAATTTGTATTCCGTATAGCCTTTGGTATAATCAAAGTGCCTTAGATAACTCAAAACCACAATTACATCATTTAATTGATAATATTACTACTATAATGCACCATGAAAAACACTTAAGAATATAACTCACTAGTACCTAGGTATATTGGTAGTACAACTAATAATATTTTCAACCTCCTTAGTCCGTTCCCTAAAATATTGGGTTGAGTACCATTGTTTGACCTTTCGTGTATATCAAAGAGATATAGCACTTAGAACTTCCTTTTCATCAAGTCCTTAGGAACTCCCACATCTACTATTATTCTAGAAAATTCCTAGAGAGATTGTCGTATTCAAAATTTTGGAATTTCTATTAGTCCTAGAGTCATTAGGCAAGAACACATCTTTTATAGGAGTAGGTAAAAAAAATATCAATCCTCCGGACATCCTTATTTGGGACCTATCTAAACAAAATCCTTATTTTGAGTTGATAATCATGGCATCACACTCTAGTAAGTCTTTTTTGTAGAGAAACCCACATCACTAGGAAGCCCCATCTCAAATGAGCTAGGACATAGTGCTAGTCACATTGGTACCACTCTGTAGGAACCCTTTTTGTGTAGTTGCATCTCAATGGCTATCAACCAAGGGGTGGATATCTCCAACAAAATATTTACCCTAGAAACTCAATGTGAGGATTTATAACATAAGATAGATCATAACCACTCCTATACTCAACAAAATCGTAAAGTTATCTATGAAAAGTGAGCCAAACAAGAGTCACTACCAAATTAGATTTCCAAACTCATGGAAATGTAGAATCAAATACTTATTTCACAATCCTTAGGTTATAAATAATGGAAATATTCTTCCAAAAGGGAATGAGTTGAATTATACAAATATACTCCACTCGAGTTGTTTTCTATCAAATGATTAACATGTCGAATAGACTTCATAAAGTTGTTATAAGCAAATTTGATGGGTCTAATTGCGCATTATGGGTTATTCAATTGGAATACTATTTCTCCCTACATATCATAACAAATAATGATGAAACTTCATGTGGGTGTATTATATTCGACTCTTAAATGTTGGTAATGATG
The DNA here is from genome assembly GCA_000404065.3 of Pinus taeda. NCBI lineage: Eukaryota > Viridiplantae > Streptophyta > Pinopsida > Pinales > Pinaceae > Pinus > Pinus taeda. Next base: position 9,854 of record APFE031746635.1, on the reverse strand, counting down.
GAAATGGAATGAAACCACACAGAAATTATATTTCCTAGACAATTTTTTATAGAAACTTATGAATACTTAAGAAAAAAACATTATTTGGGATGATTGACCAAGCTTAAACAATATGGAATGGTCAAATATTTCAGACCCACTGATGATTATTTTTCCATCTACACCAAAATAATGTATGATTCTTTTTCAAGGAATTATTTATCAGTGTTTAAAAGAAGAGATATGTTCATAAATCTCATTGGATCATGTTTATACTTTGTTGGAAGCATCCTAGATAGCCGAGGAATACTAAAAGATGGTGAATGATAAAATAAGGAATTTCTAATTTATTATTGATCCCTATACCACTATTCCCTTCTCTCTAGTTCCCACCCAGCACCACTCACCCAATAGTCCCTCTTCATCATCTCCATATCTCAAGATCTACATATTAACTTGAGCCAAATCATGAAGTGCTAACTTAATGGTATCTTAAGAAACTATGTTGAGATATATTTCCATCTATAACACCCCATATTAACCCTTGTACATATTTTGCTTAATATAGTGAGCCAGGATGTGTCAAACCCATGATCTCATTCATATATTTATCTTAGGTAAACTTGCATATGTATACGAGTTTTGGGGCCAAAGTGTCTATGCCATTTTATGTTGATGTGTTTATGTGCTAAGACTAGTGAGTCTAGAAATTAAAAAAGTAATCACACTCATATTAATAAAATACAACACTTTTACATACCAAGTAAGACAAGAGACATGGTGGGCTAGGATTTCATGAGTAGGAAATGAAGCTAAGCGATAAGTGATGGATGGATTAAGACAAATAATAAATAAAATTCCTAATTTTTTCAGTCATGTGTTTTTATCCTACGTTCTTAAAGAGGCTTCTTAAAGTGCCACTTCTTACGTTATATGCGTGCACATAAAAAATTCAAGATTTAGAGTAATTTTTCGTTATGCTATATCATTATCACCACTCTAAATACAATACTTAATTTACGGAAAGAGTAACTATTTTACTATTATTTGGTATGAGTATTATTAACCTTGGTTTTCCTTGTGAACGGATGGAACCTTGGAGGGAGGGGGGTAGTTATAGGAGTTTTTTTGTGGGTTCTAGAGGGTTCCTATATACCATTAAGAAAAAATGGAATTCATATATCCAAAGTCCCAAAGATTTATGGGATACAGTATAATTAAGCCTTGGAAATTCCTCATACCACACCATTTTGACACACCATATTCCTAAGAACTCGATCATCATGTCACTAGGCCCTTATGATACACAACCTAAATTCATTCTCTTTGGGTTTGATCTCATTAACATGCCATCAATCACTACCTCAATATTAATTAGCTGAAATTTATATTGGATCACCTTAATATCGAGGGTTTTAATTGATTATTTCTTAATCTGATTCCTATCAATCAACACAAAATTTATTTACGTTACGATAATTGATATCCATTACATGATGAATCCCAATCCTCTATCTCCATTAACTAATATAGTTGTTTGGGTCTCTCAATGTGGGTTCTTAGTGATAATCATTGTTGATCATCACGTTGATATACAATACCATAACATCCTAATAGCCACTATTGATAGGAAAATATCTACTAGTTGACAAATGTTTTGGGTTCATAAATACTAGGGGTGAAAAATCGATAGATAATATTTCAATCTCCAAAGGCCAATATGATCATAACCAAAAGATCCTTTTTTATAACTCTTGGTCACAAATCAATCTCGTCCTTTTGAATAGAGGCTAGGGGAAAATCCCCAATCCCTGAATTTCCAAGTTTCCAAAACCAAAGGATTTAATACTCAAAACTATGAAACCTTTCATAAATATTTGAAGAAAATTTCTCTTAAGAATAATATTTAACTATAACGTGGTAAATATTATTTAAAAATACCTCTAAAGCTATAAATTCATTACAATACCTAAATGCACCCATAATGATCTATCCACAACCATATAACATGTTTCTTATTTTCTTCGAAGTTGATAAAAGTGGCCATTATTAATAATTTACCCCCATATGAAGCCTTTAAAACTTTTTGTCCCAACTCATTCAAGCATTCTTTAGTGAAATCTAGAAAAAAAATTCCTCAATTGTTCTAAAAAGGCTCCTGCGCTTGTGAATCCACCTTGCAATCAAGGTTTCTGACTCTCGCATCTAATTCCATACCATGAAAAGATCTTTTTACTCTCCAAAATAAAGTTGTAGCTCTTATGGCCTATCTAAAGAATAATCGGCTCTTGATAAATTATCACTAATAATCTTTTGCAACCATTTAGCCATTCAATCTATCCATCTGATTCATGGAGTTAATATTCCTTCTCTACTCAGACATATTTTCTTGCTTAATAATGGGCTATGATAGCTAGGAACATGAATGGCATAATGAAGACTAAAGCCTAAAAATTTTGTTCTTTTGAAAGCACATTCTAAATTGACATGATATCCACAAGAAAATAATATATATTGTGTTTCCATTACCTCCAAATTTACTAGTTTCATATCATAATTAAGAATCACATACATGTTGGCATTATGATGCATATGTTGTCCTTGATGGAAACTCACTTGTAACAAAATAAGTAATGGTAACTAGATGAATCCACAGGTTAGTTCAGAGGTGATAGAGTTATGGAAGAAAATAACATAATGATGGGACAAAGGTTTACAAATCAGAATCATATGTTTGATAAACATGAATATTTAAAGATCTATACATGGGTTCGTTAAGGCCAAGTCTCGTATACACATAGTTCTGGTGAAGCAAAATCATGTACAGTTTTTGCACCATGGTATTCTAAATACCATGGTCTTTACCATGGTATTGGACCATAGTAATGAGCGCGACAATAGATATTGATCCCATCCAAGAATACCATCGTCATAACTAAGGGTTTAGCCCATAGTATTGGGTAAGGCTCTAACTATATAAGGAGGTGAATATCAAAGTGTTATGTGTGCATGTTAAAGGGTTTGTGATGAATACTTCAATCTAACGTATATTTGCAATATAAGGGCCATAGCTGACACATATATCTAAACTAATTATGAACCAATAATACAATGATGGATCAGGATCATGAGACCTAAAATGAATTTCCATTGTATGATCTACTCATGGATTGACTAGATCTAAGTATTGACGCATGTTTTTATCTCTGAATATTATGATCTTGGTCTTTTTGAAGTTCTTAAGAGCTAGGAAATTTTAGGTCAAAATTTGCAGATCTGTATGTAGATTAGCCTCGGTGAAGTCACGTATACAAGAAGGTTTGTTTCTTCAAAGTGGCGTATATAAAGGAAGGGTTTTTATTCACAAATGACTGATCAACTTGATCAATGTTGTTGTATCTCTTTTGCCTATTAATGATTTCCTCATGTTATTCTGGGTTGAATGATAATTTCAGAAGTAGAATTGATTCAATAATGAAGTTGAATTTGGTTACATGTTGATTGGTTGAAAATATTATTGATGTTGCTAACTGTATGGGTGTTCTGCAAGCTAGTAGAATATTTCAGAACAAGTCTGGTCAACTATGTGTCTGATTCAAAATTACAAGTTTTTAGTATATTGAGATTTGTACAGAAATGTGCATATATGCATAGTTAGGCTTAAGTGAAGTAGCGTATACGGGTTGGAATATAAATTATCGGGGTTGCAGTCAATTCTATGTGTTGATGAAGTATTATGAGTTTAGTTATGTGTTTTGGTTACAATGATCTCACTGTTCTGTTTGAATTAAGTTGGTGTTTACTTCATTTGATCTACAAGTTGTGATGTATTAAAGTAGGTGGATCCAGTGTGAAAATTTATGAAACATGGTCCATGGATGTTGCTAAGGGTTCGAACCTTCAGTGAGGAAATCAAAGCTTGCCGCCAGTAGCTGGTAATCTAATCAAGGGGTTGGAGCTCCCTTCCAACAGGATTTTGAGAACGAGTGATGGTTGTAGCCTTCAATAGGTGGGTTCTTTCATACTAGCATGATTCTGCACCAATACAATAATGTAAGAAGCTTTCGATATTAATAAGTTTGAAGAATAAGATGACAAGAGCGGTGGTTTTCTCCCACATTGGGTTTCCACCTTAAACCTTTGGGTTCACATGTGTTGCTTATGTGTGATACTTTATTGTGTTCTTACTGCACCTGCTTATTTCTTATCAAATGCTTGATAAATCTCTTACATTCTAGTTTAAGTTTAACATATAAAGAATTCATTGTTTTACAAGTTTACTAAGCATACGCTAGTTTCTTTTGCAACAGTCGTGTACATACGCGAGTTTGGTTTAGTAAAGTCATGTATATTATTTTATAAAAGAAAAGTATTAATGTGATTTTTTAAAATAATCATTCAACCCCTCTCTTGGTAGTTTTCCCAACAATTGCTATCATAGTAGGTCCTTCAAAAGAAGATTGATCGCTTGAAGGAAGATCTCCCAAGATGAGCAATAAAGAAGGAAAAAAATCTATCAGAGCACCACTCTTTAATGGAAATATTTTAGTATATTGGAAGAGAAGAATGAGAACCTACCTTCAGTCCCTTGGAGTAGATGTTTGGGCAATTTTGGAATGAGGTTACCAATATCCAGCCGCAGTTCCCACAGATGTAGTAGGCAAGAAGAGATATGGAACCAATGCCAAAGATTTCAATGCATTATTGGGAAGTCTGACAAAATCATATTTGTCAAAGTTATGCAGTTAAACATAACAAAAGAAGTATGCGACAAAATCATTCAAAACTATGAAGGCAATACCAAGGTAAAAAGTTATAAACTCCAAACTCTCAAAATTTAATATGAAATTCTCAGAATGCATAATGATGAAAATATTGTTATTTTCTTTCTACATATAGATGAGATTGTAAATCACATGAAAAATCTAGGTGAAGAAATAAAGGAAACCACTTTAGTAGAGAAAATATTTAGATCTCTAATTCCTAAATCCAAGTCAAAAGTCTTTTCCATTGAAGAGAAGCAAGATCTGTAGACTCTCACTATTTTTCAACTTCACAGGATCCTGACTACTTTTGAAATGAGGGAAGGAGGTCCCTCAAAAGTCAGAGAAGCCACATTTAAAGCATCTACAAGAGGAAAATAAAAGTAATAACAAAAGGAATCATGATATATATCAGCTAAAGATGAGGTGAACTTTGTAAAATACCTTTAACTAGGCACCAGAAGGTTTCAGATTAAGCTTCCCTTCAAATGCTTTGCTAGTGGTAGAGTTGTTCATTATGCTACTAAATTTCCTCATAAGGATAACCATGGCAGAGGGAATGATACTGAAAAAGCGAATAGGAGACAGTTTGACAATAGAAGAAGTTATTATACTAATGAAGATAGTGATGGCTTGTCAAATAGTGAAGAAGGAGAATTTGATCAAGATCTTAAATTACTCATGGCTTTTGAGAAAAATACTTATGAGTATAATGATAAATGTCTGGATGCATTGGAGGAAAAGTTTTCCTTTGAATAAATTACTCAACTCAGAATTTACTTAGAAGACAACAAAGTAACCATATATACATTGAGGCATCAACTCATAGAAAAGGAAAAGAATAATGAGAAGATAAAATGTGTAGTAAGTCTAAGAAAGGATCTTGAGAAAATAAAAACTATGAATCTTAGATTTTCTAAAGGATCTAAAACTTTAGATGAAATTCTCAAGGTACAATGCTCTACTCTTATGAAGACAATTCTTAGATACACTAGAGAAACATCTCAAACAAAAACGTCTTCAGCCACCACCAAAAGCTATCTAAATGCAACAAAAACCAGTCAGCAAAGCTTGAATCCTCAGTCTTAGTTTTTTTTAGTCATTCTAGTCATCAGTGATCAAATTATGCTCTTTTAAGGTTTTTGTTAGGATCCTAGGTCAATTTTGTTTATGGTTTCAAGTAGGTTTTCAATACAAATTTGGCCACTAGTTAGTTGTCTAGGCTTATTACTAACCCTTTTAGCCTTCATGTTCAATGGACATCAACATGGTCAGGTCATTCCTTTTTGAAAGAGTGTCATGGTCATCATGGTCATCATTCAGCTCATTCTTCCATTTTGTGTCATCATTAGGTCATAAGGTCAAAATCATGAAGCTGGGTCATTTCACTAGCAAAGTCATCTTTTGATGGAGTAGTAATAGTGAAAAACCTTCAATAAAGGTTTCTAAAGTGTGTTTTTATCTTCATCAAGATGTAATATATGAAAAATAAATTCTAAGGTTGCAGTTCATTAGCAAATCAAATTAGAATGTGAAAGGACATGGTGTGGCCACTACATCACCAAAAGAGAAAATTGATTTCCAAGCTATAAAAGACCAAAAATAGCTTCTCACTTACTGATTCCAACTTTATAATACATATTTCCACCAGGAAAACTCAGTTTCGCTCTCACACAAGTGATTCCCTGTCACCATCAATTCATGCTTGGAAAGATAATATTTCCCTGTCCTACTTTTTGCTTGGTTTCATATTCTCTTTGGTGGAATTATTGAGATAAAACCTCAAATATAAGATCAATTACGCTCCCCCACCTTCCATATACCTCCATAGACATTTTCCCTCACTCCTATCCCTCAAAATCATCATTTTCCCACAAATTTGAGCTTATATTATACTTTCTTATGCTAAGATTGTGTTTTGATATTTGGACCCATTCCCCTCACTCTTTCGATTGAATTTAACTTTCTCTCACTTCTTAGCATCCATCCCTACCTCCCTAGAATTTCCTAAAAATTTAGAAACCCCCTAACCCGCTCATCTTCCTTCATTTCTAAATCTGCCCAAATCCCCTGTTTTACCCCACACTAAACCCTAATTTCCCCTCCCATTGAGATAGGGTTTACTATGGAGTCAGAGACTATTGAGTAGAAGAGGCATAATGGAGGTCATATCATCAGCTATGAGCCCACTTAAGCACATGAGATCATGTCTTCACCTTTTTTCAAGAAATCATTCCAAGAGACAAATCATTTGTCACATATAAGGACAATCTTACTTCAAAATTGGCTTTTGAAGTAAGGAAGATGAATTTTACAAAAGTGAAAGGGGTTTTTGACAATAATAGACTATGGAACAAAAACCTCCTTCATTTTATACACACATATTATTATTTGGGAAAAGTTCCAAAAATATAGTTTCTGTAGGAGAGTTGTTGCACTTTTGGAATCATCTTGGGAAATTGACTTTTTAGGTGTCTTAAAGTTGGTTTTTGTAATGCTTAATGACTCTATTATGTACTAGACATCCTAATATTTCTAATGGTACCTTCATTTAAAAATTTGGAGCATGGGAAGGAAGTCAAATCTCTCCTCCAAGTTGGTGTTGTGCTTTTTCCATATGGCGATGCATTTTTAGTGACCAACTTCAAACTTGGATTTTGAACAAATGCGAAAGTATTTTTGAAAGCTGGAGGAGGTTTTTGGAAATATAATGCCAGAAATGAAAAAAATATCCCAAGTTTTCAAAAATCCTTATGGTTAGGGACATATCTCTCCACCTTTGAGCCCTATTTTTGCATAAATTGTGAGCAAAATTTGATTTTTTTTTAGATTTTTTAAATGTCTCACTGCTATAAGCGGCACTGCACTTTTTTTTTCATGCCTCCAAATGCCAAAAAGTTTATACGTATGGATAGATAATGCCCTATACATGCTAGCTATCTACTTCTTATGCCTTGTTAGCAAACAGGTTTGAAGATAATTCCTAAAAACAGGTAAAAAAACCACATTCTACCACCTTTCAAGACTAGGCACTACACTTTTGGAGTAGTTGTGAGAGAATGAGCTTTTCTTGGTCTTGGAGTATCCATTTTTCTTTCTTGAGGTGTCTAATGACAACTAGACATCCCAATATTTTCATTGGTATATTTAGAGTTGAGTTTGGAGTAGTGGAAGGCCTCCAAAAACCTCCTCAAAGTTGGCATTGTGCTTATGCCTCATGGGAGTGCACTTTTGCAGGTGGTGCTGCGCTTTTTCTTGTTACTCCAAATTTCAAGTTTTCTTCAATTAAACTTGGTTTTCATGGTGTAAATCCTTAAGTTGTGAGTTGAATTACTATAATGATAGTAAATATGTCTTCTTAGATTTATTTTTATTTATATTCATTATCATTATTGGTGGTTAAAAGTCAAATGTATCAGTTTTTCTATTTTGAGTAGAGTTTGTTAACCTCCCTAGTCATTTGGTCATGTTGGAGATATTATTTTGATTAGTTCGTATACTAAGGTATTCGGCGCCTGAGAGTGGGGAAGTTTTTTTTTGGTTTATATGTATTTAGTTTTCAGTTAGATTCAAGGATGGACATCAAAGATTGGAAACCTTATAGCTTGTACTTCATCATATTTTTATAGGAAATCAAAGGCCAAGTTGCAACTATTATTCAAGAATTATAGTGGTGTGAGTTTGTGGTATTTTTTTTCTCCTGTTAAAAATTTATATGAATGATATATTAGTTTCCTTTCCATATCTATGCTTTTCAATGATTTTCCTAAGAGGTATTAAACAAAATTATTGTAATTAAGATTTTTATGTTAGGAATCACATTTTATGTGCTCATTCTTCTGATAGATGAATTCATGGTTCTGTTGATGCCCCGAAAATCGTTGTATCAACATTGGGGGATAACCACCTAGTCCGGACCTTAATACAGCTCCTTTTCCGTTTGGTATGGTGGCTCTGACTAGGTATAATGGGACCAATTTCCCAATAATGAATAAAAGAGGTGGATGAGTGATTGGTTATCTAATCTAATGATAGGCAAATAACTTAATCTATCACAAAAAAAAAAAACTAATACTAATCCTGGGACTATTATTCTTTGGAAATGTAGTGTTTGATGATCTTTGTCTATTGACAGGCATATAGATGACTCTATCAAATAAACATAGATATTTATTCATTCAAAGATTACTTTATTTAAATAGTTAAACAAAGTGATTAACACAATATTGCTACACTTATCATTTATATTATCGATAGATACATGATTAGAAGAAAAGCACACTGTAAACATACAATAGTGGAATGAATAAAGAATGTTGTTAAAACACATATATATATCCGATAATAGCAAGAGCAATCGAATGAAAATTCATATAAAAAGAATGAGTTCAAACATAGATAATAGTACCATATGAGCTGCTTATCACTCCCAATATCAATCGCTATTCGAAATTCTTCTTCCAACGTAGAAATAATTTCAAACAAAGACAATAGTGCACATTCGCATAAAAGCTTCTTTGTCAAAATCAGAATGATTGGTCCAGTTTTATAAAAGAATATCCCTGAAGTTCAATAGTGCAACTTCAGGTTTTAAGTCATATACAAAACTTTACGACCACTTCTAAATACATGAAAGGGTCTATAAATACTAAACTAAGCTAAATATCTATGAAACTAAAATCCTACTTAATTGGCATCAATTGATGTTAAATATCTCTTTCAGAGCGATCTGGCAGTCGGCGGCATGAATCATCATTCAGGTTGTTTGCCTTTAAACCTGAGCTGACTTATCGCAAGCATTGGCTCCACTTCGGGTGGTCTGTTGAGGTGAGAATTGAGTTGGGCGGCATAGGTGGCATCCTGAATATTGGGAATGATATACCCGATTGCATATGTAAGGCATTTGAGGGCGGTTCTCTGGCTGTGCGGTTTGACTAAAAAGAGCCAATCGGCGTCCCATGTCAACTTGTTAATTCCTGCGATTAATCTTCCATTTTTCTCTAGTTCTGGATAACATGACTGCTCCAATGTTTTAGCTGCTGTCAATTTACCTCGAGTACATTGAGAGATCATGTTAGACAAGTAAAGAGTATTATTAACCAATTCAACCAA
>APFE031746621.1:16052-82883 GCA_000404065.3 Pinus taeda | reverse complement strand
AAATAAATGAATCAAGTGGTAGTCTCGGTTTTGAGATCCAGTGGGAAATCTCTGTGTATATGTGTTTTATCTGTTATGCTCTCGCATTTTTATTTTTCCTGTGATTTAGAATTCGTATGCAGGTAATTTATGTACGGGGTTAAAACCTACATGCACGAGGGATTATTGTAAGGGATGTCCATTTTTACCATCATTTTAAAGATGGATAATTCTCTTGTGGTGATCATTGGTAATCTGTGGTGAATAAAGCTATTGGCATAAACCTTGCATAATGACAGTGTTAAAGACAATATGTTGCAATTCAAGCAATTGGGTAGTATATTTTATTTATGGAAAATATTTCAGCCATTGGCTAATGGATACATTGATGGGGTTACAACAAGGGATTATTGTAAGGAATGCCAATTGTTACCATCATTTCAAAGATGGACAATGATCTTGTGGTGGTTATTGGTAATTTTCAATGAATAAAGCTATTAGCATAAACCTTGCATAATGATAGTGTTAAGGACAAGATGTTGTAATTCAAGAAATTGGGCAGTATATTTTATTGATGGCAAATATTTCAGCCACTAGATAATGGATACATTGATGGTGTTAAAAATCTTAGCCAGTTGGTATAAACCTTGCAATGATGACTTTAAAGACAAGGTATTGCAATTCAAGTAATTGGGTAGGATAATTTATCAATAATATTTGTGTTTGTGATTACTGCTACTATTGTCATAATTTTCATCGCCAATATTGTTGGATGAGAGATTTTTGTAAGGGATGGCAACTAGTACCATCATTTCAAGGATGGGCAATGTTGTTGTGGTGATTATGGGTAATTTGAAGTGAATAAAGATATTGGCAGAAACCTTGCATAATGATAGCTTTAAATACAATGTGTTGCACTTAAATCAATTGGGTAGTGTTAGCGCTTGAACTTTCACCTCAGGCTGAAAAAGGTAAACTCCAAGGCAACATCAAACCACTTAGCCTCGTAGCTAGCCCTACGGGGTAGGAGAGGGCTCTCTCCGGTCTATCTCGGCAAAAGGCCTTCAGCGGGCTGAGACAACCAATAAATAACACTGATTTTAGGCTAGTAAACTGATAAAAAGGTTTGATTTGGGATTTTTAGGGTTTTGGTGGAAAATTGGGGAAAGGCAATTTTGGGTGAGGGGATTGGACACAGTTTTCACAGGGGGTTATTTGGGGCAAGGTAGGAGACTATATTGATGCCTTTGAAAGCTTTGGATGGAAAAGAATGAATGGTGAGGAGCTAAGGAGAGCAAGCAATCACCTTGAATTCTCCGTAAACAACTGAAAACATTGATATTAAGCAAACTTAAAGGCAGAGCATAGGAACCATGAATTCTACTTTAACACTTCATTTGCCTAATTTGCAGAAGAAAAAGTAAGAAGATGATTCACATAACAAACTTACAAGTACAAAGAGAAACACACCATCAATACATGTAACCACAGGAATCCCAAAAAGGACTGCAAAACCCTGGTCTTTCTTCCTTTGCCAAAAATGTAGAGATACAATGAGTAATACAATAGAAGCTTTCTCCCTCAAGATTCCAACCATGAAAATGACCAAGAAAGTACATAATATAGGCAAGCTAACATATTTCCTTGCATCTAGGGGTCTAGATCACTATCCTAGGAGCTGTTTCAACCAATTCCAAACTGAGCACTAAAATCTAGGCAGTCAAAACAACTTGCCTCTATAAGCTAGGAAACCAATTCATTCATTAAATTTTTGCCTATCTCATGGATGAATCTTCTAGAAGAGATAAATTAGTGTCCAAATATCATAAAATTACATCATTTACATCAAGGAGGATCAAAATCCACTCCAAAAAGTCAATCCTAGTCAAAACTGCGTTTTGCTAAGCTGTAGGTACAATTTCTGTGAAAATTTCCCAACGGGTCGCGGACATTTGGAGTAGTTTTTGAGGAACTTCCATGTGTCCAAATGAGGAAAAAGTTGGTTTTTTAGAAATTTCTGTATGTCTACTTTCCAACCCAGGTGGAATTTCTAAATTTGGTGTCCATTTGCCCCTCCAAAATTGCAATCTCCCAAGACTGCTTCCTGTGTGTCAAAAAGGTGGCAGAAAGTCATTTTTTGCTTGTTTTTTGACCTTATGGAGGCTCAAAACTTGGTAAAATTTCTTGGTAGTTGCTGAGCAAGTGTATTTTGTCCTGAAAAATCCAAAAATGCAAACTTTTTCTGAAATGGACCTTCCCATCGAAAGGGTCGCGCACGATGCGTGACCCCTTTGGGGAAGAAAACCTGTGTTTGGCACAAAAAATTCACAATTGACAAAATTTTCTCCAAATTTCTTAAAACTTTCTCCAAATTTCTTAAACTTTGAGCTGGGATTCCCCAATCAAGTACCATGCTCAGCCAAAGAGGCTTTGGCCAAAATTTGGAGTGGATCGGGCCTTTTCCGTCGTTTTAGTGCCTTGGCCAACGTCCTTGGATCTGGCGATAGTAATTTTGACATTTCTCTAAAACCATGACACCTGTGTAAAAAGTGAAGGTGGGTTTTCTTCCTTGGCATGTTGTGGACAAAAAAATCTCTCAGTTTTGCAAAATTCATCTTTGATTGCTCTGAAACATCATTTGAGTGAAACCTATCCCGATGTGTGAAACTAGGAATTTTGTCGAAATGAAGCGAAATGAAGGGGATAGGGGGTTTCTAAATTCTTGAGAAAATTTTGGAAGTAGGGAGGGATGTTAGGAAGCAGGGGAAAGTGGAATCTTGGAGATCGAGTGAGGGGAAGGGGTCCAAAAGGGAAAAACACAGGCCCAACCTAGAAAATTGCCAGGTTGTAGCAAGAAACTAGGGTTTGCGCGAAAATGAGGAATTTGGGGAATCTCAGTGATGGGAATCATTTGGTAAGGTACTTTAAGGATAGGGGAAGGTGTATGAACATCAGGAAACAAGTTTTGCCGATGATTTGACCGTCCAAGAGAAATTGCCTTCAAAACCCTAGGAGAGGGAAATGACCTTAACTAGGCGCAACTGAAGCATGAACAAGGTGTAAAATGACTCATTAGACACTGAGATGATAATGAAAACCCTATGAATGATGATAGACTCAGCTGAATAGTGACATAGATTGGCATTTGGGCAACTTTGAAAAGAGTGAGAGCAAACCCTAGACCTAATGCCTAGTGACCAAATTTTGCTTGAAGACTCACTGAAATGACAAAATTTGACCTTGACACTTCAAAATCACTTTGTAAGAGCATATTTGATCACTGGAGGAAGGCTGGAAATACTGACACTAACAGGTAGTATATTTTATTTATAGCTAATATTCGAGTCATCGAGCAATGGATACATTGATGGGGTTAAAAGTCTAAGCCAATTTTATGGGTCATCCAAATTCTCAGGTGTAGGCTCAAGGGACAATAGAGAATTCCAGGAATTTCTCTAGGTATGAGGTGTGTATGCAATTAGAAAGAAACAACCTATTCAACATATTGTAGTGTAGTATAAAAGAACAAATTAACTTATCTCAATAGACAATAAAAATATATTACAATAATACCCAATAGATTGTAGTATGGCTATAAATATAGAACATAATTTTTCATGTAGTAACATGCACACACAGTGTAAAGTGTCTTAATTAACATTATTATGTTCAACTGTTCATGTACTAAATATTGAAAATGATTGGTCAGGGCATCAATCTCATGGTTGTTATAATCAATTCTGAAAATTATGAGAGCAAGGGTGCTCTATGCACCCTTAGAAGTGTTCTGAGAGGAAAAATTGTATATAAACTTATTACTTGATTTCAATGTCTGTATGAGAAGGTTAGTCTCATTTAATATAGTTGGTATGAATTCATTTTGTTTTGTAGTCTCGACACTGTGGTTTATCTCAATCACGCAGTTTGGAGATTTTGGTTTTTGGTGAGTTGTGATTGACCTGCAATAAGTGAATTGCGGTCTCCTATGTAGTGCAGTTGTTGTATCCTTCCAAGATAACTAGAAAGAAAACTTGCTATATTTAGTATACCAATCACATCATACTCCACATTTTTTCACTTGTGACTTACAACTACCTAGAGTCAAGGATGGAAAGGTAGAAGTCTACTAGAAGCTCTATCAGTGTCCATGAGAGGGTGCTTATGTTTATGGAAGTCTTAAAATGTTTGTTGATTTGGCCTGATCAACCAAAGTAGGCTATGGCCAACTATGATCTATGGGTGTAGATTATATTTGGAAATTTTCCATATACCAAACGAAAGTTTCTACACTTTAGGAAATAGTTCTACAGTTACATAGCTTTCTTGGGCATCTTTTAACGATACACTTATGAATCACTTGTATTGATTTTAAGAAAGATGCATTGGAATGGCTTGCGTTGTGGATTGCATTACATTTGTATCTCGTTCAAAGTTTATGTTAATTTATATTTTGTGATTGATTCTTATTTCTTTTATAGGTTGCCTATTTATATTTATAAATAAGAAAGACTTAGTTTTAGTGGTGAAGTCATGATACTTCATTGCTTATGTTCATTTTTTCAATTTTATGTTCAATTACGATGCCATTAAGGGAAAAATTCATAGATGAACTATGGTCGAATGGCACTTTTCTAAGTACACGAAGTTAAAATTAGGAGAATCTTGATGAATGATTGAGGGTAATACTTTCTCGATGGATTCATTTATATGATTGTGGGAATTTTGGTAACTAAGCTATAATTTAAATTATATGCATCAAGTTTCTTGTTGGTTTTAGATTTAGCTATTTACTAGAATAATTTACCATTAGTCATCTTACTCTAGGCATAATGTAATGTTGCAATGGTATTTCCATCAAGAAGTAAGAAACCACTGAAGTAGAAGGATTCTCTTCATAATCCAACATTTTTTGTGTTTTCCTTATAATAAGAACATTAGTCTCATTCCTGAAGAAGTGTCAACTACACTACTAGAATCAAGTAGGAGGACCTAATGTTTAGCCTAGGAAATGAGTCACTGGGCTCTAGGGCCTTGACGATCTCAATCTTTATATAATATTTATTCTATTAGAAATGAGAGTTTCATATTTAATTATTTAGTTTTTCAAGATGTTCTTCCCAAATCTTCGATTCTTTCGATGTATCTTTGCACCTTTAGGGGCAATTGCTATTTTACTCATATTCATGTTCTTATTTAATTTTTCATTTACCATGTTTCATTTGGTCATTTACAACTTGTATTATTGTGATAGTGATTCAAAAATGAAATTATATAGCACTCCTTGTATTTCTTCCCTATTTCGTTCACGACTTTTTTTTGTATATTAAATGGTTTTTATTACTGTAATGTACCATTCTATTGACATATTTAATCATTATTATTGTTCTTATGATTATTTCATTTCCTTTACTTTTTTTCCTTGTATTCAAGCTCTGAAACAACCATTTATGGATGAAAATTTCTTATATATGTAGAATTTCTTGCATGTTCTGGAATCTATGTAGGTTTTGATATTTCCAAAAATATATAATTTTACTTACAGAGTCGATATATTGTTGAATTTAAAGGAATGTATGTAATTTTCTCTAAACAATGCGGGATCGTTTGCTTAGTTTTGAGCCTTGTACCTTTTTCCCTAACATTCTAGGATCCTTCAAATATTTGAGAAATGTTCTTTCATTTACTTATCTTTGTACACTTTTAAATCAATGAATTTTGGTCACTATGGAGGTTTCCTTAGATGTTAGGATCTGTAATAGAGTCTGGTCCTAAAGACTGGTGCTTTGCAACAAACTTCTTGTATAGGTTGCAATACTGGTGATTGATAGTAGTATTGTACTAGAATTTACTTCTACAATTGCTTATTGAAAGGACTTTCTAGCTTTTATAATTTTTGAACAGATATTTCCATTGGTTGATAAGGATTTAGCTAGAAATTTTTTTGAATTTGTCGTCACCTTTACAATTGAGACTGCAATTCAAGTTTTCTGGTTTTTTATTCAACAATATTTGCATGTGCAGTAAATAGAGACCCCACTGCAATGAAACAACCTTCTAACCTCATGAAACTACGTGTCCACTACACAGGCCTACCAATGGAAGTTTTGAAAAATCTTTGCCGAATTTTAGTTAAAATTAATCACAAAAATGGTCATAAAAAAAGTCATTTCATCTATAAGTTAGACTACTCCTTTCATTAATAACCTATATTACATTTTATTATTATTAACATTTTAAATTCCACATTAATTTATGTTAAAAATTTGAATGAATTACACATTTCCCTTTTATTGTTCTATTACTAAATAATTGAAGTTTTTTACTTTCAATTACCTCTTCTCTTGAGAATTGAAATATTTTATTATGGTCAACATGTGTGTGAGAAATTTATATTAAAATAAATTAATTATCATTGATATTCAAATAATTTATTTAAGTTCTATATTGAAATATGTTTTAAAAATGTCATAGTTCATATTTTTAAGAGAAAATATACGATTTTTTTAATGATTGTATTTCTTTAAATTTGATATAAAATTATGTTACTTCATATGGATATTGAAATATTTTATTGATGGTTGAGAGTGAGTGAGATAATTAAAAATAACCAAATATATTTATTCATTATTATCTTTTTATTTAGAGGATGTTTTACTTAGAGGATGCCGACGAGGGGCAGAATCACACGTTGTAGTCACATTGGGTTGTAAATGGTTTCTTTTTCCCCATTATTGGTACAATAATACTTTTTAAATTTCACACATATCTATATATATATCTAATATATATATATATATATAGTAGAACATTTTATATTTCCATAGCCCTAACAATTTAATGGCACTAGAAAGACAGAGATTTCCTCCCCACCACAAGAGAGATGGACCTGACTAAACTGTAAGACACACGATATTGGAAACCAAATACAAACGTATATTAACTGATGTCAAATAATTATGCACAATGTGTACATATTAATACATAAAAGAAATCTTTGAACCAGTTTCTGGGTCTTCTTGGACTCTAATAACCACTCACCCTAATACAAACTAACGCAAGCTTAATCCTGAGGATTAGCTATCTAACATTCCCCCCTTAATCTGAACGGATATATCAAAGTCCAAGAATGAGAGCTAAAAATGAAAAAATGCATCTCAGCCAAGCAGTGAATGTCTCTCAAGAAATGGTTTTAAGGATGACTACAAACCAATGTGGGAGAAATCAAGGTCTAAACCAACACCAACTCTTGAACCTTCATATGAATTATCAAAAAAACTAAAAATGTGGTTTTAAGGTGACCATAAACTCTGGAACAAATAATGTAGTTCCTTGAACAATTTTGAATCTAGAAGTACTCGTTCACAAACAACTTAATCAGAAAAAAGGGAAGTCCCTATGGCTACAACTCTATCTCTAATGGGTATAAGTTATGGCTAAGACTAACTTGTAGATCTCTGACTCATGCTCACTTGACAAATCTTCAACCCTCTAGCAAACCATCAACAATTCCCCCCTTTTCGGATACACGTGATAATATTAAGTATTCTTCATCACTGCAAGGATCATCAATACTCTCAAACATTTCCTACAGTATGACCTGCAAATCTTCTTAGCACTTTTGAACCAATCCCAAGAAGCAATCCATCTGAAACTTAGTTTCTCTCTTATAATAGTCTTCATTCTAGAACATCTATTTGAATGGTTATTTCACTTTCCACAATGCTCACATGGGTAAAGATCAAATTATTGATCGTTCACATGTCCAACTTTGTTACATTTTTGGCAGCAATCAACTTGTTCTGGAACAACAACATCCAGAAATCCAGCACTTCGAAATCGTATAGGTTTAGAAAAATCGGGAAGATTAAAAGATATATCTAGGACATCTTTCTTAAAACCCAAAAGAATTATGTGTTTGTTATGTGTAATTTCTTCCCATGGTCTTATACAATTTTTGGGAATGACAGGCTTCACATCTGTATGCAAATGACTCTCGCATACACTTCCCTGAACATGACTTTACATTGCACCCAAATTTACTCCTGATGTGGGTTCATTACTCTTTGACTATTGTTTGGAATTATGATCATCTCGATGTACTTAAGACTCGATTTAGAGAAATTCAACTATCTCCAATGCATCATGTAAACAGATTTTGGTATCAACAAGACTTACTTTGGTAACATTTACACTTCCATTAATAGTAGAACTAATGATATTTTTTTATATTTCCAATACATTTTTAATTTGATGCATGGGTGTCAGGTTCAACCGAAACTGCACCCGTTTTACAGTGTAATATGAAAACAAAAATTCACCAGATAGCTAATAATGACAATGTTAAAATAAAAATGAAATTGTTTCAAACAAAATGTCCTCTTCTTATGACAACTTCCACAAAAATATCTTCCAAAATTGTCTTCACAAATATTTGAACTCGTGACCTTGTGATCTTTAACATACCATATCAGCTCTTTTAACCACAATTCATTTTCTTTCCTTAGTTATGAACTCAAAAAATTTATAGTTTAAACTTCATTTGACATGCACATGAACTTGTTTAATCAATTATTTCATATACCAATCAACCAAAAAATTCTTTAAACAACTCCTTTTCAAATTTTCAAATATGTGAAGTACTCCTCTAAAAGAAAATATAAATCCATTTCTCTTTTTGTTTTAAATAAAAATTGGCTTAGCGATTTGATGGTGAGCTTAAAAAGTAATCCAACAGAGAACTAGTTTTAAATCTTACTGTTCCCCTTTTTCTTTTTCTCTTCACATTTTAAAGCTTATTTCAAATCAAAACAAACTTGTCCTTAAATATTTCCACCACTTTTAACTCCAAGTTAATTAATTTCTTAATTAGCCACTTTTACTTTTACTTTCTCGTTTCACTTTTCTTTAACCATTTTCTTTTTCTCAAATATAACAAAAGAAATGAGAAATATTTTCTTTAATCACAATTAATCATAATTTTAATACAGTTTCCATCCACCCGATACTCACGAAATTTTTCTCCTATTAATTTTCACATTTATTTGTTTCTTTCTCTGTTCCCTTTCACCTTCTCTGCCTCTTTCTTTGTTCATTTTCACATTTCTCTACCACTTTCTCTATTCACTTTCACACTTCTGGCTCTTCCTCTTTCTCTGTTCACTTTCACCTTTACGGCTCATCCTCTTTTTATTTTCATTTTCACCTTTCTAGCTCTAGCTACTTCCACACAAAGATGTTGATGCTAGAAGTAATATAAAATATATAGGAAATGTATTCACCTTACTTGTGGTCTCATATTCTAAAAAACGTCTCCATACTCATTTAATTTTTTAAAATTCTTGTAAAAAAATTATGTAATTTTCTTTCTTATACTTTCACTTTCATGAATCTTGAAGTAATAATAAAAAACAAAGAAATATATTCCTTGATCTAAAATTCTTGAAAATATTCGTATAAAATTTTAAAATTTCATGAATTTTCTTTTACCACTTTTACTCTTTGATAAATCTTTGTCACATTTTCATCACCAATTCCAGCATGCCAAATTTCTTTAAAATATCCTTTAACCTCCAATGTCCAAAACATTTTATTAAAAATATTTTTTTCTTCAAAGGGCCTTCCCACTCTTCAACTGCATTTTCTTTATCACAATGCCTCTATGCCACACTTCCTTTTTAGTTGAAGATTAATAAAAATTTCATTCGATTAAAATAAGAATTCATACCTTTTCTTTATGTTACACCACTATTTCTCCATTACAGACTTCTCCATGTAACTGATTCTTCTTGCTTTAACATAGATTCCACATGTCTTTTTCTCCTTTTAATTCAAAGATGCACCAAGATCTTCACACGTTCTTAGTCACCTAGCATTTTCACAATTCCATAGACGAATTACTCAAAAGGACTTCAAATTCTATAAAAAGAGGGACACCCATGAAGACCACAAAAACGTTCTCAACAAAATGAAAAAAACTGATAAATCTCCGCTCTGATACCACTCTAAGGAACACGATATTGGAAACAAAATACAAACATATATTAATTTATCTAAAAGAATGATGTATAATGTGTACATATTAATACATACAAGAAACTGTTGAATTAGTTTTCAGGTCTTCTTGGACTCTAATAAACACTTGCCCTAATAAAAACTAAGTGAAGATTAACCCTGAGGGTTAGCTGTCTAACATTCCCCACTTAATCTGAAGGGATGTATCAAAGTCCAAGAATGAGAGCTCAAAATGCAAAAATGCAACTCAACCAAGAGTTGGATGTCTCTCAAGAAATGGTTTTTAAGGATGACCACAAACTAATATGGGAGAACTCAAGGTCTTAACCAACACCAACTCTGGAACCTTCATAGCAGTTCTCAGAACAACAAAAAATGTGGTTTTAAGGTAACCACAAAATATGGAACAATTAATGTAGTTCCTCAAATAATTTTGAATCTAGAAGTGTTCATTCATAAACAACGCAATCAGCGAAAACAGAAGCCTCTCCGGCTACAACTCTGGCTCTTACTAGTATGTTACAGATTCATTTGGGCACATCAACCCCAACATACATATCAGTACTATTAGGGCCCATCAAACCCTAATTCATTTGTTACATGCCCTACAGAATTCAACCATCAGAATGCCTAGCTTCCCAAGAAGTTCCATGACTGAAATCATCCAAACACTACCTCTAAGAAGATTAGCATAGGTAGACCTTCATTAGGGTGCACTGCAGTTCAGTCCAATAGACTTCTAGGGTGTTATGCAGTGCACTTGAGCCCTCCTTGACCTACATTGGGTGAATTTGAGTGAAATTTCATTGGGGTTTGGGAATATTCTTATCCATTTGGTGCATCTAGAAGCTTCCCAAGTTTATCTACTCCTTTGAGCTCGAATTTGGATGAGGTAGGGAGTTAAGGAACACCAATCCCTTTATCCCTTCCTCCATGGAACTAAATTCTAACTTTGGGACGGCATTCATTATCACAATTTATGGCATAAATTCCTTCATTTACCTATAAAAATATCACTCATCTAAATGATCAGGGGATGGAAATCATTGAATTATAGGGAGATGCTGTTAGTATGAGACTTGAGTTGGTTTCAAGTATTGTAATGATGCCAAAATGTCTTGCTTGTTATAAGGAGAGGATGGGATTAAACTAGATGAGTGGCACTGAATCAAGAAAATTGGGTTGTAACTCTTCCTTTTACTAATAAAGTGTTCAAAGCTTTTTCCATATGCTTGTGTTATTCATTGATGCTTTCATATGTGTACTATGTACTTGATTCCATGCTATGTTTAATCAATAGATCAATATCATATGCTTTGATAAGTTTTTGTCTTTTGTCTATGTGCAGGTACTCTTCAAGCAGATTAAGTACGGAAAGGAGCGACAGAATTTGTGAAGGGAGATAAGGAGTAAGTAAAAGCTTCGTGTAGGATTCTTTACCTCTTATTTAATGTATTGGTCATAGAAAAAGTAGAGAATGCTTTGCATTGTTGCTCTAGACTTAGCTACTAGTCCAAGGTTTAAGTGTTTATCCATAGACAGTAAAACTTCCCAAAGAAAATTGGAGACTCCACTAGGGAACGATCATCCAACATAGTAGCTTATCAGCCTCTTAAGACATTTCTACATATTGTACTTGTGGTCGTTGATTGAATTCCAGTTTTCTTTCATTGAAAATTTAGTCAAAATTGTGTCAAAATTGCCTTCACAATAGCTTACTATCACTAGCGTAGCCCAATGAAGGACACGGTCTGCTACAATGCAGTTCCCGCATAGAGCCAGTGCACTATCTCTCACTGTTGCCTACGTTGATCCCTTGAGGGTCAGTTTCCCACCTAGGAGCTGAATTTTTTTGCCAATTTTCTCCTGTTTGAATGATCTACTAAATGTCAATGATGTCTTGTCTCTGAAAATAGATTTTCATCTCCTTACCTACCCTACTTAGACTAGGATTGATAAATTTTTCTTATGTATTTGCTTTGTCATTTTCAATCTATAGTCGAAAGTTAGTTTTTTGTTTGATTGATCTTTAGTGAAAGAAAGTGTCGTTAAATCGTCTTTTCCTTCGAAAATTGAATTGTCGTCAAGTCTTCATTCATGAAAGATCGATTGATTAATGTATGAATATGATTAGTCTTTCCGTTGAAAGTGTTGTAATTCCTCATTTCTTTGAAAATGAAAGTGTCGTAAAGTCTTCCTTTCCTCAAAAAAAAATTGTTGCAAAATCGTCATTTTTATGAAAAGATTTTATTGATCGATTGTGCATTAGTTTTCCTTTTTGTTCATTCACATTAAGGGAAATCAAAAAGAAATACATGCATGTTGCATTGAAAAAGTTTGTGTGTGCTGGTACGAATAGTGTAGGGAATTTTCATTTAGATTTTTCACTTTACTCTTTGATCAAAAGAAATCTAATTGCTCTATCCCTAAGTAGCTAGGATTTTCATCGTTAAATTGAATGAAAAGAATGCTTATCATATTAATTGCATTTTAGGAATTGCAAACATACACCACGTGGTGAACCTTGAAAGGAAAATTCTAAAGAAGATCAACTTAAAATTTATCCGAATTTACCTAATGGAGCATTGTCACGTAATGAAAAAAAATTGAGTGGTTCTAGGCTAGAGAAGCGTTTTGATGTCGTAAAACAAAGTAGTTGTTGCTAACTTGTTTGCAGCACATCTTGAGTGTGATACCTCATTCCACGTACATAGTATATCGTAGCTCGTCCACATACTTCGGGTATATAAGGTGGTGTTACAGTACATAAAGTATCTGGGAATGCTCTCACTGTGTGGTTTTACATTAGACAACGCTTATATAGATTGGGCCTCCACGTAATTTCGGGTATATATGGGAGGACAACACTAGGTTGCTATCCATCCTTAGGTAACAGAGTCGGCCACCGTGTACACTGTGATACACCAAACACAACATTCGGGGAGATTGCCTGCTCGTACTTCTTTGTTCACCAAGAGGTATTCTGCAGTTCACATTTTCTTGGTAAACATTTTGCCTAGATATCCCTCTTTTGTTTTGTTATGTTACTTTGATTAAAATAAAATTAATTGACCACAGATAACATCCTCCACGCTCACTCTTTAGTTGATCATAAGTTGAAGCATATGGCAACAAATCCAGAGTCCACCAATCAAGGAATTCCTTTTGATGGGAATCCTAGTCCTTTTGCTCCTTTTGGAAATATTGGTGCTCCATATATGGCTACATTATGCCTTCCAGGATTTACCATTGGCTTTCCAGTATGGCTGTTTTCAACCTCCTTGGTTCAAAATGTCGTGATTTATTTGCAATTGAGTAGTCCTCCAACTAGACAAAATCAACCTCCAGTTGATCCTAAAGTTGATCGTTTTCCTTCTTCCTCGGTTGTTTCTTCCTCCCCTTCTTCCTCTTCGCCTAGTGAAAGTATTGGTACTAGTAACCAGGTGGCTAAGAAGAAGAAGAAGAAAATTCAACAAAGGGGAAACCAAGCAACAATTTCTTTGAATGTAACATCTGATGAGAAATCATTCGTCAAGCCTCACAAGGTTTGATATCCATACAAACTTTGTGTGGGAGACCATCTTCTACGAAATTGTCCTGATATTCCTCAGATCTTACAAGAATGGTCTTCTAGTTCACATCATCCTGTGTCATCAACTTCTGGAGATCATGTTGGTGACACACCATCAACTAGTGGTAGTAAAGTTCATGGAAATAAGGGTAAAGTTAAGTTTCCCTGTAGGTTATGTGAAGGGAATCACCCCATTCACCTTTTTCCCTATCTGGATGAGGCCAAAAGAGTGTTGGATAACCATCCTGCTTCACCACAAAAACTTCCATCTGGTTATAGGAAACTCTCCCTAAATCCTTCACTAATTGATGAATTGACTGACCAAAATCAACCGTCGGTCAAACTCACTCCTCTAAAAGTGAATCCTATGAATCTATAACTAACCCAAATCAACTAGTCAAGGTAACAGTTGACTGGATTTCACCTTTAGCTCATCATACCTTTCTCAAAGAGAGCGAATATGATACCACTAAAGTTATTTTTGTTTATTCAGATTCTAATGAGCTTGGGGGCAGTCCTTCTGTTCCATAAAGACAAGAGGACAATCCTCCCACTCTTGTAACTCAAGGGGGTAATTCTCCTATTTCTATGCTAACCCCCTCCAAGTAGTCTGGTCACTTCCTTTGATGGAATCGACTGGTTGGATTCTGTCTTCCTTCTTATGTGCCTTTCCAGATCATAGTACAAGTTTTCAATATGATTGGACCTGGCACTATTATAGATGAAGGTGCATCAGTGAGCATCCTTTCTGTTAATTTCAATATCTACATACTTCTATAGGGATCAAAATTCACTCTTTGCATATACATTTTAGGAGTCCTCTACTGAAAATTTTGCATCATTCCATTAGGTCATGATATACTGATCCATTGATTGTTGTTTTCTCTTCAGAAAATATTTCCCTCATAGACTATACTTGTTGATCCTTCTTCAGATTATCTTGAGTCAAGGTTTCATAATCAATCTGCAGTTCATTTCATTTGGTTATAGGGCATGATTTCATTAGGTCTATGGTTTCATCACCAAGGTCAAGAAACTGATTTCAAAGTGTAAATAAAGGTCATCAAGGGTATGAGGATGATCAATAAATCAAGCATTATGGCTTGAATGTCATAGCTACTAAAATTATTATCTTTTAACCTAATGTAATTTTCACCTCAAAAACCTCTTTTCGAGGTGAAAACATAGTATTTTAGTTAATTTGTATTTCATATGTAATTTTAAGTTCCTATATGTAATAAGTGATCCCAGCTGCAACAGAGCATTTCTCCTTACTGCAAGACAAACAAGCATTCTAAAATTCAAGTCAAGATTGAGCATTCCTCCACCCATCAAAAAGAAAAGAGTCAGAAAATCAAGAATAGTGACAAAAAAGGGTGAAAAGGTGAAAGTGAAAAAACATTAGCAAAGGGGATTTTGAGGCGAAACAATTAAATTCAAGCATGTATAAAGGTCTTCTTGCCTTCATTTCTCCTTTATTTCTATTTATCCTCCCATCGAACAAACCCCAACAAAATTTTTTCTGATTTAAGGGTCAAAATCAATAGAAACAACTTGGTGTTGCGCGTTCCCTCTTGGCGCTGCGCATTCCCTCTTGGCGCTGTGCACTCCCTCTGTGCGCTACGTGTTTGACAAATTTCATTCATATTCATTCTTCGACATTCCTAATACCTTCTCAACTTTAAGAAAGTAAGTAAAACATCATTTTCCTTCTCCTCAAAGTTATTTCCTCAATGTTTGAAGATTGAAAATGAGATTGGTGCTAGTTTCATTTGCAAAACCCTATTCTTACTCTTAGCCCTGATTTTTTGCAAGCAAGCTTCTCGTTTTCCGTAAGCTACCTGATAAATTCCCTATATTCCTCTTCAAAAACCTCTATCCCTACACCCACCAAAGTTCCATCTACCTTTCCCTTTTCTTTTTCCTTCCCAAACACTTCCATTCCCCTACCTTTACTTAGGGTTTCATAACAAAGACACCATGGCTAATGAAGAATAAAGGCCACACAGTGAAGAAGAGAGATCAGAGAGAGAGAAACATAGAGTAGAGAAGGCACCATAAAGGAGGGAAAATTCTCAGGTTTGAACCCACAGATCTCAAAGAGCTCCTAGCATCTCCTATGACAGTGACAGCCTTCAAATGGTTAGGGTGTTTTGAATTTTGTGAGTAGGTTCAAGCAATACAGTACCACCCTGAGTTGACTAGGCTTTTCATAACTAAAATTCAAGATAACCAAGTCACTCTTGCAGACATAACTTTCACATTGTCTGCTGCCATCATATCAGCTACCACTGCGATTCCAGAATTTGGGGAGAAATGGTTCAAGCAAGGTGACATAGAAGCATGTTTTTATGAACCATACCTCAAACCTAGGTACAAAAATCAAAGAAAAGGTTACTTCCCTTTCTCATATCTCCTTGACAAATATGCACCTATGATGAAGATTATAGTATTTTTCATGTGAGGGTAGGTTCTCTAGGGTCTATTCCTACCACATCTAGTTACTTATGCAGTTCACTAGGGTTAAAATGCTCAATATACCCTACTATCTTTTCAGGAGTGTGGAGAAGATGGCTTACATTGCCCAGAGAAGAGAACACAAAGATCAAATGAAGATTTTATTTCACCATTCCCTTATAAATTCATAGTTCTTTGTCACCATAAATATCTTAATGTTGCATGGAGTACATTTATAGCTAATCCCATTTTCACTCAAGCTTCCACTCAAGACATTCCATCATCATCTCATCCACCATCCTCCATCCCTTCATCTCAGCCCATGCATTATTCATCCTCCTCTGATGAGTTAGTTATACCATCACCTCCATTATCACCACTCCATGAACCTGTTCTTTCATCTGACAGAAAAGGGGACAATGGCAATGGACAAAGTAATCAGGGTCAAAGTAGAAAGCCAGGAAGGGCTAATTTAGGTACTTTGGTGCACACTTATAAAAGAGGAAATAGGCAAGTGTTTGCCCCACAGATTGTGGGAGGGGCCTTGCTCTCTTCATCAGCAAAGCAAGTACAGAAAGGAAAGGGAAAAATGGTTGAAACATAAATGCAAAAAAAGGAAGAAGAACCCCATGAAACTGAGCAAGATTTTGATTTAGTGGACTTAGATGAGGAAGATGAAAAGGAAAACACCAAAATGATATTCAAAGAGAAAGAAGCATTGATATATGAGTTTCAAGTGAATCTACTAAGAGAAAAATACATTATATCTTATTATGAACAGGAAAATAAGCAAATGGAGACCAAGCATGAGCTTATGGAAGTTCAGCTCATCAAAGCTAAAAGGGAAGCTACAAAGAATAAATTCCAACTTGAGGAAGCCTATGGTGACTATGGTGAGCCCATGGAGGAAGAAATTCACAGGAGGAGGCCTAGCACTAGAGGCCTAAAGCGAGCTTCAAAGCTTGAAAGAGAAAAGGAAGCTCAACTTGCCAGCCAACTCACCTTAAATGAACAGTTTGGCATAATGATGAATGAGAACATGGAATATTGGCTTGAGATGGCTAAAATCATCTTGAGGGCCTATTAGCTAAAGCCAATAGAAACACAGAAGTTCAAATAAAAATGGCCAAATATTATGCCATGAGAGACAAAATTGCTAGAGCTAAGCTCAAAAGAACTCATGCAAAAATTGAGGCCTTAACTCATCAAAAGGAGAAGGATAAGCTTGACCTATTGATGCAGGCTTCTCTCCATGATTATTTAGCTTCAACACCACCTATGTTAACCATTTTTGAAGACCCTGAACTCAGTTTTGGCTTTTGGCATTTCCTATTTTTTCTAGGCAATTTTTATATCATTTTTTTGGGGCACTGCACACTTTTTGGAGGCATTATTTGGAGGAATGGCCACCACCATTTGATTCAAAAGGCCCAAGAAAATCAGGAAAACCATGTTTCCAGCCTTGGAAGGCAAAACTAGTTGGTGAAAATGACAAAAGACAAGCAAAAAATCACATTTCTGCCTCATTTTTGGACCAGGCACTGCGTGTTTAACCAGTGTTGGGATAATTCATTTTTGGAGCATCAAATCAAGTTCATCTTGAAATCTGAAGGTAGATCTAGAAACTAGATAGGATAAGCTTTCCAATAATATATCCTAGGCTCAATTTGAACACTAGGAAGGCAATCAAAACTCACCTTGAAGATGGCATTGCGTGTTTCCTTCAGGCACTGCACGTTTGACACTACCGTTGCGCACTTGACAAGGAACTAGTTCTTTCACTGTTTCTTTGGTTTTTCACTTTCCACTTCTGGAATTTTGTTTTTTCACTAATGAAATTCATTATGATGATGTAATTAAAGTATGTTTTTGTTATCTAGGGTAGATACATCATATGAATGGCCTAACTGGCATGTAATGAATCAGTTTGCTTCATATTAGGAATGAGTCAGTTTGACCACCCTAGTCTTTAGCTATCAGTTCAGTATTTTGTGCAACTGCTCCTCCTCTCATGGAGTTCGACCCTTGAGGCTATGATTAGTTGTTTTGAGGCCTATATCATGTATTTTCTTAGTCATTGTGTGGTTTGGACTCAATTGGATACTCAGAGCTTGATTATACATCATTGTAAGCAGTTTGGACAGGAGATTAATAAGATTTGCAGCTATTTTTATGGGATCCCTGTGGTATGGAGGTTTGGTAAATTTTATCCTTTTGTGATCGTTTGTTTACATGTTTTATGTATGCCATCATTCGCTCCATTTCTTCTAGTTTAATGCTTTCAAGTTTGATAAGTAGAATCCATTGTATCAGTGCTCTGCTTTGGGAAATCATTCAACATTTCATGTTTTCTCTTGTTTAAGAAGGATCCATGATTGTCACATGCCCTTTTTAGCTCCTCATCAGTCTTAAACACCCCACATCATCAAGCCTAAAGTGATAAAGCCTATGCCTACCTTTCCCGATAGAACACCCTGCATTGTTTACCTAATTTCCCAAACCTAAACTGCCTCGCTCCTCCTGATTTGGCAAAACACCAACAAAATTCAATAAAAACTTTCAAGCTACTATACATAGCCTAAAATACTTTACCAGATCCAGTCATTTTTACTGAGATCCTTATGGAGAGAGCCCTCTCCCGGCCTAGTAGGGCTAGCTACTTGGCTAAGCTTTGTTTGTGGTTACCCTGACATTGCCTCCCTTCAGCCTGGGGTCAATCTAGGTGATAACATGGTGTCGACCATACTGGGGAACGAAAGACTAATCTCCCCAATAACATATTTCATATAAATTCTTGAACTTTGGATGATGAGTTTTAGAATTTTCTAGGCTAAAATAGAAAGTTGTAAAGCAATATAAAAACTTCAAAATTTGAGCACACTGGCTTCGAGAAAGTACAGTAGGGAAAATCTTGATCCCAATCCTCCCCCAATAGTGGATAATCCTAATTTGATTTCAAGAAAACTCAAAATACAAGAAAGTTCATTCAACTTGACTCCTTCGATAAAAGTAGCTTCTTGCCCGGATAAATGGTTGTTCTTAGAAGATCTCTCTTTTGATTTTTTGTTTGACCTTTCTCTGTTTAGGACCAAATCTGAAATAGCACGTGATGAAATAGTTTTAGACCTGGAATTTGTTGCAGATCTCAAAATTCAAAAGGCAAATAGGTAAATTGACGAGTATATCTTAAATTCCCCTCAATCATTCATCATTGTTGCTAATATCCCTGAGCTTTCTAAATCGGCATCCACTACCCTCAGTTCATCATTATTCCCTTCAATCTCTAAAGTTAATTCCCAACTTTAGTTTATACCTACCCTTCCCCTTCAACCTATCATATCTTATCAAACACCTATTACCCCTACCTCTCCATCAACCACTCCATTAAACCCTAGTGGTCCAACCGTTGTTTCAAATCCACCTCGAGTCATGGCTGCCCGGTATGCACCCCTTGTTTTACTTCAGAATCTTGATGATATGCCCGCTGATTACCAAAGTAAAATACCTCTTTTTGATGCCACTCAAAAAATTACATCTCAACAACATGTTGATAGAATGAATGAGTTCTTTGACCTTCATGATGTAGAGGTAGAACATGTGACTATGAGATTGTTTGTGAAAAGCTTTAGAGGTGAAGTTTGAAAATGGTTCAGAGCTTTACCAACAACCTCTATCAACACTTTTCCAGTTCTACATACACAATTCCTAGACTGGTGGGAGGTAAAGAAGAACCCACTCCAAATTTTGTCTGAGTATGAAAATATCATAAGGAATGTTGGTGAAAGTGTGCAAGATTATTGTGTGAGGTTTAATGCAGTATATAATGCTATTTCATCCAACATTAAACCACCGATGGGGTTAGCCTTGCTCAAGTTTCCAAATGGTTTCGATGCTGATATGGCATATCAGTTACGGGAACATGATCCCATCACACTAGAAGACATGCGGAAGAATGTTGTAAGTGTAGAAGCAAATCCATTGGCCAAAAGAGCAAGAATGAGATCTGAAAAGAGAGTGACCATAAAAGAGGAAGCATATTCTTCAGATGCTAAGATGGATACTTTGATCCAAACAGTGGAGAAGATGGTTAACCAGTTGACCATTACAGATAGACCTGAACCACCAATTAGGAATCCAAATTTTAGAGGACAGTAGCAACCCCAATCCCAGATTAAGTAGAGGGAACAAAAGGCCCCAGACCAACAAGAACAACAACAGTAGATCAGAACTTCTTTGTAGTAGAAGTATGTTCAGGGAATGGAAGAAGAAGAGGACGATGATCCGGTAGTTGAAGCAAACCATTTTTTCATTGTCGATGGTATGCCCATTTTTCTGACGGAAGATGAAGAATATGAAAAGGTCCCAGACACCCAAAGGTATGAAGATTACATATTAGCATATGATGCAGTTTTGGAGGATGAGTCCAATGATTATCAGTGAGGTTATATGAATTATTTGACAGCACAATAGAAGCAGTATTCTTTGAGGAGCAGAGATGTGCCAATCAATCCCATTCATTAAAGAAAAGAGTTGCAATCAAAGAATGACTCCTCAAACATTCAGAAGAAAGGGAAAGAGCCTGTTGATCTGGGTTCCAGTAAAGTACCATCAACAAATAACAATGCCAACGAGAAGAATAATCAGCAAGTTGCAGTGAAAGAGAAAGTAGAGAAGAAGGATCTTACCGTCAAAGAGGTAGAAAATGTTTCATCCTTTAATTTAGAAAATGAAATTGCTAAATTAAAAGTGTCCATTCCCTTGATTGAGCTGGTAAAGAATAGCAATTATAAACACCAGGTGTCCAGAATTTTGCAAATAGACCCTTTGTCATATATGGTAAATGTCGAAGATGACCATCCTAAACTCATTTTTGGTCCAGCCATAGAAGGCCAATCTAAAGATAGTGAAGTTACTCCCTTTTATCTGAGTCTTATATTGCATGAGTACATTATCCATAATGCCATGTTTGATTCCGAAGATTCTCATAATTTGATGCCTAAAGCCATTATGGAGAAGTTGGGTCTGGATATTACCCAGAAATACCATGGTTTGTACTCCTTTGACTCTGGTAAAGTTTTTTGCATTGGTCTTATCAAAGATTTGGTAGTGTCTTTAGATCAGATCCCAGCCAAAAATGTTTTGATGGATGTAGTTGTTGCCAATATTCCACCACAATTCGGTATGTTCTTGTCTAGATCATCGGGTGCTAAACTTAAGGGCACTTTACAAATTTACTTAACTTATGCTACTATTCTTGTTTTCTGTCAATTGAGAAATTTATACCGAGAGAAGAAAATGAAATACATTATCACCAGGAAAGAGAAGCCACTCAATCATCCAATAAATGTTGTACATACTAATTTAGAATCATTTGTTTTCAATTCTGATAGCGGATTAAATGATGTAAATATTCAGATTGTAGATGTAGATGATGTACCCAAAAATTCAGAGAACTTTAGGGAAGTCCTTAATTAGGAAAAAGAAAAATTAGCAAGTTCTTCTGAGTAGAAGAAGGTCAGTGAAGAGCAGAAAAATGAAGTAATCAGTCAAGGTAAGGAAGTGAACGAAATAGAATTTCAACATCTAGAAGATGAAGTTGGCCTTTGGAGCATGGATTTTGATGGTGTTGTGGGTAAGGATGGTGTTGGTATAGGAATTTGGATTCACAACCCTGCTTTCCAGCCTATCAAAGTCCCAAGTAATGTTAGAGTATGTTCTTACAAGTTGGCTTTTGATTGCTCTAAGAATGAAGTGAAGTATGAGGCTTTGATTACAGGTCCTAAAATTTTGAAGAAATTGAATGCAAAAAGGATTTCTGTCTATGGTGATTCAGAGCATGTGATCAAATAGGTAAAAGGAGAGTATCAAGCAAAGCATCCACAAATGAGAGCCTATAGAAATGCAGTTCTAGATATTTTAAGAATGTTTCTTGAATATACCTTGACAGCAGTACCCCGAACTCAAAACATTATTGCAGATTCTCTCGCCACTGCTACAAGAAATTTGAAGATCCCAATGAAATCCAGCAACAAGTTTGAAATTCATGTTAAACATCGGCCTGATGTTCTGGATAATAAGGTATTAGCAAGTGTTTTGGGATGATAATGAAATCAATGCCTTTTTGCAGAATGAAGGAAAGTTCAAGGATGCTTCCATTGATGATGATTGTGATACCGATGAGCAAGAGATTGAGGTGAACCAGATGGAGGTATTACATCTAAAGGATAACATTATTCCTAGAGGTCTCATACCTTTAGAGGAGCTTTTTGATCAAGATGATGCTACAAAAAAGCTGAGCTTGGTGCCTACCGACAAAGGAGTTGAAGATGTCAACCTTGGAACAACTGACAAGCCCAAGCTTGTAAAGTTATCAAAAGTATTGTCTCCTGAGGTAAAGGCCCAGTATGTTAAATTACTTTCTGAATTTTCTGACATGTTTGTGTGGGATTATTTAGATTTGAAGGTGTATGAAAAAGATATAATTCAGCATACTATTCCTATTAAGCTGGATCAAAATCCTTTCAAACAGAAGTTGAGAAGGATCAATCCAAAGCTATTGCCATCCATCGAAAGAGAGCTAAACGGATTTTTCAAAGCTAGCATCATTGTTCCAATCAGATTTTTTGATTAGATTTCGAATTTGGACACAGTATGAAATAAGACTAGAGAAGTAAGGTTATGCATAGATTTCTGGAACCTCAATACAGTGTCCTTAAAGGATAATTATCCACTTCCAAAGATGGACCATATTCTGCAAAGAGTAGTTGGAGCATCACGAATGTCATTACTTGATGGCTACTCAAGTTATAATTAGATCTTGGTGCATGAAAAAGACCAAGACAAAACTACCTTCGTAATACCTGGAAGTTTTCAGTATGCCAAAATGCCATTCGGATTGAAGAATGATTGAGCCACTTTTCAGCGAGCGATGGACATTGCTTTTGCTAATGAGATGGATGTTTTCTTAATTGTTTATTTAGATTATTTGACGGTATTCTCTGGTTCTGATGATGAACACTTACACCACTTAAGGATTGTCTTTCAGAGATGTAGAAAGTTCAAGATTTCTCTCAACCCCAAGAAAAGTATTTTTGCCATTGATGAGGGTAAACTCCTTGGTCACAACATTTCTAAAGACATTATCTGCATTGATCCTTAAAGGGTGGAGGCAATTCAGCATATAGATTTTCTGCGCAACAAAAAAGAGATTCATGTTTTCAATGGTAAGATGAATTTCTTATGCATATTTATACCCAATTTGGTGGAACATTTACAAGAAATGACTAACACGTTGAAAAAATGCAGCACTGTGAAATGGACCGAGGATGCCATGAAATCATTCAATTTGGTAAAGTTTACTCTGACCACAGTTCTAGTCTTGATTAGTCCTAATTACACTCAAGATTTCATTATTATTTCATTTGCATCTGAGCATACCATGGTTGCGGTATTGATGCAAAAGAGAGATCAGATTGAACAACCCATTTCTTTTTTCAGTAAGACTATTCAAGATACTACCTTATGGTATAATATCATTGAGAAACAAGCACTGTCTCTCATAAAAGCATTGAAGGATTTCAGAGTGTACATTCTGCACTCATATACCATAGCATATGTTCCTAATGCAGCAGTGAAAGATATTTTGATGCAAACTGATCTGGAGGGAAGAAGAGGTAAGTGGATAGCAGAAATGTTGGAATATGATCTAGCAATTAAACCCACTAAAATAATCAAAGGACAAGGCTTAGAAAAACTAATGGTAGAATCAAATTTACATGCTCTAGACATAAATCTCATAGCAACAATGTCGAAGGATGAGGATGATGGTTCGCTCATTTAAGTTTCAAAAATGTTTCTTCAATCACCGTGGTATTTTGATATAGTTTATGTGCTTTAGCATCTTTCAGCACCTCCTGGAATGTCAAGGAGCAAATGTAGATCACTGAAACTCAAATCAGCTAAATTCTACATTTTAAACAGTGCTCTTTATTGGAAAGATCTAGGAGGGGTTCTTCTTAATGGTTTGGTTTAAGATGAAGCTCAGTAGGTGACGTGTGATTTTGATAAAGGTGATTATGGCAATCATTTGTTTTGGAAAGCAATAGCTAACAAAGTGTTGAGAGCATGATATTATTGGCCAGCTTTATTTTCATATTTGTATAAAGCAATGATGAGCTGCCATGAATGCCAAGTTTTTCAAGGAAAAAGGAAGTTGCTTCCTCTTCCTTTGAAACCAGTTGAAGTAAATTCACCTTTCCAACAGTGGGGACTTGATTTCATAGGGAAAATCCATCCTATATCATAAACACAACATCGATGGATCTTGGCAGCTACCGATTACTTCACCAAGTGGATTGGAGCCATTCCGACATGGCAAGCCACATATACGGTAATTATTCAATTTTTAGAATATAATATCTTGTCTCGTTTTGGTTGCCCGCACAAGATCATAATAGATAATGCAGCGGCATTTAAGTCCAGGAAGATGGTGGATTTTTGCAACAAGTACAACATTACATTGGGTCATTCCATAGCATACTACCTGCAGGGCAATGGATTGACCGAGTCATCAAATAAGTCCTTGGTGAATATAATCAAGAAAATGTTGGAGGCAAATAAGAAGAATTGGCATCAAAAGTTGGTCAATGCCTTGTGGGCTTATAGAGTGAGTAGCAAGAAATCCATAGGTATGTCACCCTTTGATTTGGCTTATGGTACTGACACAGTATTTCCTACGTCACTGGCATTCCCGGTCATGAGATTACTACATGAATCTGGAAGCGAAGAGGATGATATTCAGTGAAGAATTAATCAAATGATTCACCTTCAGCAAACAAGGTATGAGGTTTCCCAAAACACTTTCAAACTGCAAGAAAAGATAAAGAAGATCTATGATTGCAAAACCAAATTAGAAAAGTTTTAGCTGGAGGATGTAGTGCAGAGGTGGGATGCACGGAATGAGGAAAAGGGAAAGCATGGTAAGTTTGAAAATCTATGGAGAGGACCATATAAGATTTCAGCATACAGAGGATAGAATGCTTTTCTACTCAAGGAGATGGATGGTTAGGATTGTCTAGGAGGGACAGTGAATGGTAGGCTCCTGAAGCATTACTACTTTTGAGATGGTTCCCTGAAATTATGTCACTTTCACTGTATATACCATTTTTATTTTCCTTGCAAGTTTTCAAGTACATTGTCATTTAAGCTTGGGGCCCGAAGTGAAGGCTATAAAGTTTAAATGATTAGTGTCAAGTCTGAGTTGGTTTATAGTCAATTTTTGAGTCAGTTTGGTTGAGAGTCGGTGTTTAGTTGTACTGAGTCATTTTTCATTTTTTTTGGTTTTGACCATATTGCCCAATGGATGAGGCACTTGGTCTACAATGTTCTTGACACCTCTAAGGAGCTATCATCCCTAATAAGGCCAATGTTAGTGTTAGTATCTACATACTTCCATCAGGGATCAAAATTAACTCTTTGCATATGCATTTTAGGAGTCCTATACTAAAAATTTTGCATCATTCCATTAGGTCATGATATACTGATCCACTGATGGTTGTTTTCTCTTTAGAAAATATTGCCCTCATAGACAATACTTGTTGATCCTTCTTCAGATTGTCTTTAGTCAGGGTTTCATAATCAATCTACAGTTCATTTCATTTGGTCATAGGGCATGATTTCATTAGTTCTAGGGTTTCATCACCAAGGAACAAAAACTGATTTCAAAGTGTAAATAAAGGTCAGCAAGGGTATGAGGATGATCAATAAATCAAGCATGATGGCTTGAAAGTCATAGCTACTGAAATTATTTTCTTTTAACCTAATGTAAAATAGATTAAAAGGCTTACTGAGACTCTGCGGTTGGATTATAGATCTAATATTCTATGACTAGATCTAGATCTAGATCTAACCTTCTACCTTATTCTTTATTGTTGGGTTCTAGATATAATTTTTTGCAGCTAGATCTAGATCTAATCTTCTACCTTATTTATTTGCAGTTGGGTTCTACACGCAAATATGGCTTCCAGCTTCATGAAAATAGTTGTTGGCTCAGTTCCGTCCACTTTTGGAGGGAAAGCTCCTGCCCATATCATCAGTGAAGCCCCAACTCCCATTGTCCAGGTGGTCCAGGCCTCACTCGATGAGGCTTTGAAGTTTTCTGAAAGTGCCCTAATCTACTAGATCAATGGTTTTTGGTCACGGCTGACAGCTCTCCACAATTGTATCTCGGAGGTATGGAAGCCTATCATTTCTAATGAAATTAATATCTACCCCTATGCTAGGGGTTTCTTTATAGTAGATTTTCAAAATCCTGAAAATAGACAATGTATTCTAGATTATGGCCCTTGGTTTTGGGAAAACTCAGGCCTATTCATGAAGCGATGGAACCCATCCTTTGATCCCTCAACAGTAGTCATAACCTCAGCACCAGTTTGGGTGAGATTTCCAAGCCTACCCTTGCATCTCTAGAATCTCTCCTTGCTAAAATCCATTGGAAATGCAATTGGGAAATTTTACTGCAGGTGCCCAAAAACAGAGGAATATGCCAGAACCACCTATGCATGCATCTATGTGGAAATGGACTTCAACGCCGAATTCCTAGCTGAAATAAACCTAACAAGTAAAGACTATGTGTGGAACCAGAAACTCGATTATGAAAGTGTCCTCTTCAGATGTCGATCCTACTTCGAGACAAGCCATCTAGCCAAAAATTTCCCAAAAGCTTCCTAGAAAAATTCTGCTAGAAAAGACCACCACAGATCTACATGGTGGGATGGAGCACAAAAAGAACACTACACTGTCATCAAAGAAGAGTACTCTAGACAAAACTCTGAATCACAAGAAATCGGACAAGAAAGAAACAACTCTCAAGACAAGCATGGAGAAAGCCCCACCCAACAGCAAAAAAGTGAACTCGACAACCCCTCAAGCATAAAAAATTATGAGGATTCAAATATCACACAAAATAAATCTTCGTTTAACAGCAAAGCAGATCTCCTAGACCAAACTTCTTCTCCAACTATCTTCAAAAAGACGAACATAATAGATCGCGAAGCTAAGATGCCAATGTCCCAAGAACCAGAAGAGATCAAGGAGATGCAAGATAAAGGAAGTTGGAAGATCATAGAGAAAAAATAAAGATACAACATCAATCTCGCTAAGAAAGAAAAGGAGCTAGACAATTAAAAACTAAGAGAATTATAGGTCTAATAGACCAATTTGGTCTCAGTGGACATTAACCATCATCATCATCATATGTAATTTTAAGCTCCTATATGTAATAAGTGATCCCAGCTGCATCAGAGCATTTCTCCTTACTGCAAGCCAAACAATAATTCTAAAATTCAAGTCAAGATTGAGCATTCATCCACCTGTCAAAAAGCAAAGAGTCCAAAAATCAAGAATAATGGCAAAAAAGGGTGAAAAGGTGAAAGTGACAAAACATTAGCAAAAGGGGCTTTGAGGAGAAAAAATTAAATTCAAGCATGTATAAAGGTATTGTTGCCTTCATGTCTCCTTTATTTCCATTTAACCTCCCATTGAGTGAACCCCAGTAGAATGTTTTCCAATTTAAGGGTCGAAATCAACAAAAACATCTTGGCGCTACACGATCCCTCTTAGCGCTGCACACTCCCTCTATGTGTTGCACGTTTGACCTATTTTATTCATATTTTCTCTTTCACATTCCTGACACCTTCTTAGCTTTAAGCAAGTAAGTAAAACATCATTTTCCTTCTCCGCAAAGTTATTTCCTCAATGTTTGAAGAGTGAAAATGAGATTGGTGCTAGTTTCTTTTGCAAAACCTTAGTTTTCCTCCTAGACCTGATTTTCTGTAAGCAAGCTTCTTGTTTTCCATAAGATTCCTGATCAATGCCCTATATTCCTCCTCAGAAACCTCTATCCCTACACCCACCAGACTTCCATCTACCTTTCCCTTTTATTTTTCCTTCCCAAACACTTCCATTCACCTACCATTTACTTAGGGTTTCATAACAAAGACATCATGGTTGATGAAGAATATAGGCCACACAGTGAAGAAGAGAGACCAAACAGAGAGAGAAACATAGAGCAAAGAAGGCATCATAAAGGAGGGAAAATTCTCAGGTTTGAACCCACAGATCTCAAAGAGCTCCTAGCATCTTCTATGATAGTGACAGCCTTCAAATGGTTAGGGTGTTTTGAATTTTGTGAGTAGGATCAAGCAGTTCAGTACCACCTTGAGTTAACTATGCTTTTCATAACTAAAATTCAAGATAACCAAGTCACTCTTGCAGGCATAACTTTCACATTGTCTGCTGCCATCATATTAGTTTCCACTGGGATTCCAGAAGTTGGGGAAAAATGGTTCAAGCAGGGTGACATAGAAGCATGTTTTTATGAACCATACCTCAAACCTAGGTACAGAAATCAAAGAAAAGGTTACTTCCCTTTCTCATATCTCCTTGAAAAATATGCACCTATGATGAAGATTATAATGAAGTATTTTTCATGTGAGGGTAGGTTCTCTAGGGTCAATTCCTACCATATCCGGTTACTTATGCATTTCACTAGGGTTAAAATGTTCAATATACCCTACTATATTTTTAGGAGTGTGGAGAAGATGGCTTACATTTCCCAGAGAAGAGAATGCAAAGATCAAATGAAGAGTTTATTTCATCGTGCCCTCATAAAAATCATAGTTCTTTATCACCTTAAAGATCTTAACATTGCATGGAGTACATTTATAGCTAATCCCATTTTCACTCAAGCTTCCACTCAAGACATTCCATCATCATCTCATCCATCATCCTCCATCCCTTCATCTCAGCCCATGCATTATTCATCCT
This sequence comes from Pinus taeda, assembly GCA_000404065.3. NCBI lineage: Eukaryota > Viridiplantae > Streptophyta > Pinopsida > Pinales > Pinaceae > Pinus > Pinus taeda. Next base: position 54,040 of record APFE031746621.1, on the reverse strand, counting down.
CCTCTGATGATTTAGTCATACCATCACCTCCATTATCACCACTCCATGAACCTGTTCTTTCATCTGACAGAAAAGGGGACAGTGGCAAAGGACAAAGTGATCAGGGTCAAAGCAGCAAGCCAGGAAGGGATAATTTAGGTACTTTGGTGCACACTTATCAGAGAGGAAATAGGCAAGTGTTTGCCCCATAGATTGGGGAAGGGGCCTTGCTCTCTTCATCAGCAAAGCAAGTATAGAAAGGAAAGGAAAAAATGGTCGAAACAGAAATGCAAAAACAGGAAGAAGACCCCCATGAAATTGAGCAAGATTTTGACTTAGTGGACTTAGATGAGGAAGATGAAAATGAAAACACCAGAATGGTCTTCAAAGAGCAAGAACCATTGATAGAGGAGTTTTAGGTGAATCTACAAAGAGAAAAATATATTATATCTTATTATGAACAAGAAAATAGGCAAATGGAGACCAAGCATGAGCTTATGGAAGTTCAGCTCATCAAAGCTAAAAGGGAAGCTGTGAAGACTAAAGTCCAACTTGACGAAGCCTATGGTGACTATGGTAAGCGCATGGAGGAAGAAATTCCCAAGAAGAGGCCTAGGACTAGAGGCCTAATGCGAGCTTTGAAGCTTGAAAGAGAAAAGGAAGCTCAACTTGCCAGCCAACTCACCTTAAATGAACAATTTGGCATAATGATGAATGAGAACAGGGAATATTGGATTGAGAGGGATAACAAGCATCTTGAGGACCTATTAGCTAAAGCCAATAGAAACACGGAATTTCAAATATAAATGGCCAAATACTATGCCATGAGAAACGAATTGCTAGAGCTAAGCTCAAAAGAGTTCATGCAAAAATTGAGGCCTTAACTCATCAAAAGGAGAAGGATAAGCTTGACCTGTTGGTGGAGGATTCTCTCCATGCTTAGTCAACTTTAGCACCATCTATGACAACCATTTTTGAAGACCCTAAACTCAGTTTTGGCTTTTGGCATTTCCTATTTTTCCAGGCAATTTTTATATTAGTTTTTTGGCCAAACATGCAGCGCCCTAGGCACTACGCACTTTTTGGAGGCATTATTTGGAGGAATGGCCACCACCATTGGATTTAGAAGGCCCAAGAGAGTTAGGAAAACCATTTTTATGGACTTGGAAGGCAAAACTGGTTGGTGAAAATGGAAAAAAACAAGAAAAAAATCACATTTTTGCCTCATTTTTGAACCAAGTGTTGCACATTTGAACAGTCTTGGTAGAATTCATTTTTGGAGGGAAAAATCAAGTTCATTTTGAAATATAAAGGTAAATCAAGAAACAAGACAGGATAGGCTTTCCAACGAGCTATCATGGGCTCAATTTGGACACCAGGAAGGCAATCAAAACTCACCTTGAAGATGGTGTTGCGCGTTTCCTTCAGGCGATGTGCATTTGACACTGGCATTGCGCACTTGACAGGTAACCAGTTCTTTCACTATTTCTTTGGTTTTTCACTTTCCACTTCTAGAATTTTGGTTTTTCAGATTTAATTCATGATGATGATGTAATTAAAGTATATTTTTGTTATCTAGGGTAGATACATCAAATGAATGGCCTAAGTGGCATGTAATGAATTGGTTTGCTTCATATTAGGAATGAATCAATTTGACCACCCTAGTCATTAGCTATCAATTCAGTATCGAGTGAAACTTCTCCTCCTCTCATGGAGTTCGACCCCAAAGGCTAGGATTAGTCGTTTTGAGGCCTATATCATGTATTTTCTTAGTCATTATGTGGGTTGGACTCAGTTGGATACTCAGAGCTCGATTGTATATCATTGTAAGAAGTTTTGCAAGGAGATTAATAAGATTTGCAACGATTTTTATGGGATCCCTTTGGTATGGAGTTTTAGTATAGTTTCTTCCTTTGTGATCATTTCTTTACATGTTTTATGTATGCCATCATTCGTTCCATTTCTTCTAGTTGAATGTTTTCAAGTTTGATAAGTAGAATCCATTGTATTAGAGTTCTACTTTGGGAAATCATTCAACATTTCATGTTTTCTACTGTTTAAGAAGGATCCATGATTATCATATGCCCTTCTTAGCTCCTCATCAGTCTTGAACACCCCACATCATCAAGCCTAAAGTGCTAAAGTCTATGCCTACCTTGCCCCATAGAACACCCTACATTTCTGACCTAATTTCCCAGACCTAATCTGCCCAACTCCTCCTGATTCTGCAAAACACCAACAAAATTCAATCAAAACTTTCAAGCTACTATACCTAGCCTAAAATCCTTTACTAGATCCAACCATTTTGATTGAGATCCCTACAGAGAGAGCCCTCTCCCGGCCTAGTAGGGATAGCTACTTGGCGAAGCTTGGTTTGTGGTTACCCTGGCATTGCCTCCCTTTAGCCTAGGGAAAATCTAGGTGATAACACTTTCCTCAACTTCTTGGCAAGCGCTCGATTCACCGCCACTTGTGCCAATTACCCAGAATCTGTTGGCTTTTAACAGAGGAGCCACTCAACCATTAGGGATCCTCCCTCAGTTACCTATTACTTTGGGAGGAAAAATCATTTATTTGAATGTGGTGGTAGTACCAGGCCCTTTAGATTACAACTTACTTCTAGGGTGCATCTATGTTTATTGCATGGGAGCTATTGTTTCAACACTCTTTCAAGTGTTTTGTTTCCCTCATGAAGCTAGAATTTCCACCGTTAACTAGCTTTCATTTCCCGATCCAAATATGGCTTCCAGTCAAACATCTTCCTCAAATGGTCCTTTTGTACCAATGGCATCATTCCTGCCATGGGTTAATTATGTGGCAACCTTTTCCATACCTACATCAACTGACCATGAATTCAGTGATGTTGTACATCATGTACTGGGGGCATTGGAACCAGATATCTCCTTCATGACCTCTTATGACTTGTGATCAAAGGAAACGAGGACAGTTCCTTGTCTTGAGTCAACCTCGTTAAAGAATGAAACCAAAGATATGAGGATGGTTCTTTTACTGTGTCAACCTTGGTAAAAAATGAAACAACTCTCATGAGGATATTTCTTTGTCTTGTGTCAACCTCGTTAAAAAATGAAACAATGAGTATGAGGATAGTTCTTTTACTGTGTCAACCTCGTTAAAAAATGAAACAGTACCCATAATGATAATTCTTGGTCTTGTATCAACCTCATTAAAAAATGAAACAAGGAATATGAGGATAGTTCCTTGTCTTGTGTCAACCTTGTCAAAAAATGAAACCAAGGAATATGAGGATAGTTCCTTGTCTTGTGTCAAACTCGTTAAAAAATGAAACCAAGGAGTATGAGGATAGTTCTTTTACTGTGTCAACCTCATTAAAAAATGAAACAGGCCCATGAGCATAATTCCTTGTCTTGTGTCAAGCTCGTTAAAAAATGAAACAAGGAATATGAGGATAGTCCCTAGTCTTGTGTCGACCTCATTAAAAAATGAAACAAGGATATGAGGATAGTTATTTTACTACGTCAACCTTGTTAAAAATTGAAACAGTTTCATGAGGATAGTTCCTGGTCTTTTGTCAACCTCGTTAAAAAATGAAACTAAGGGTATGATCAGAGTTCCTTGTCTTGTGTCAAGCTCAGTAAAAAATGAAACCAGGACCCTTGGAGAAAAGTTCCAATTTGAGTCTTTGGTTAGATCTCGTAAAATCCCAGTCGATTCTTTTACTTGATCTCATAAAAGAACCTTCATTCCATCCACTTAATAGCCACGGGTAGTCTACTCAGGTGAATGTAATGAAGCTTGGGGGGTATGCACCTAGTGGAAAAGTTAAGTTTCCCTATAGGTTATGTGAATGGAATCACCCCAATCACCTTTGTCCCTATCTAGACGAAGCCAAAAAGGTGTTGGATAACCATCCTTACTCACTGCAACGACTTCCATCTAGTTATAGGAGACTCTTCCTTTCATCATGCTGGGGGCACGTAAACCAATCTCAAGCATAGTTCTTCATTTCAAGCTTGTGTAAAAATGAAACTGAATTCAAGCATAGTTTTCATTTCAAACTTGTGTAAACATGAAACTGAATCCAAGCATAGTACCCTATGGTTCAAGCTTGTCTAAAAATGAACCCATTTCCATTTTTAACCCTCATGATTTCCATTCTATCAACGTCTTTTTTCAGATGAGCCTTGGTTGTTTTCATCCCATTGCCACCATCCCTTTGGCTGATCATACGCTTTCACTTGGTTGTTTACCATTTTTTAGGAACAGTTGCAATGAGTAGTCTTATTAGCCAACCTCTTCACATAATTCAACATGTTTTGAGAAGTTCCAACATCACTGAAACTAGATGCTATCATAGACACCACTTGTTCCTCAAAATAGAGTCCTCTTTAAGCTCTTTTCAAACTCTCTAAACATGAAAAGATTGTTGAGTGCTTGTCAATTCCAGCTTGTTAACGAATTGGAATTGATATCTACTCAGTATAAGTTTAACCCTTTTTCGGGCTGAGATAGATTAACTATGAAAAAGGAATACGTTGATCAAACATGATCAATAGGTTCTCTCTCATAATGTTTTATGCTTTTTCGGACTTGAGAGACAAATCTACAAAAAATAACTTTTGGAATTTCCTTTTCATCCCTTTTCAAACTCTCTAAACATGAAAAAGAGCAATTTATCTTTGTCGTTAAACTCATTAAAAACATCAAATAGCGACAAACTTGTCCATCTAGACAAGACCAAGTTTCACCTTCACTAGACTCGTTAAAGCATCAAATAGTGATGGATTCACCCGAAGTGTGGTATTATACAAAAAGCATATGTTATCCTCCTCAAGCTTGATAAAAATAAAGAGGTATTGGTCAACAATGACTAGGGAAAATTGGAAAAAGGGGAAAACACTTTATGGTAGCAAGTCGCTCTTAAACATGACACTTTCACCTCATCACTATGACTATGTGGGTTGGGTCATTCAGCTTGATGGTTATCACACCGTTGGTCTATCATACCATCCATTACCTTGTTTTGGGTCAATGCTACCAATTCATCTTAATGTTATCGACATGTTCAAAAGAAGTCATTCAGTTCAAACTTCATCCTTTGCAGTACCGTAAACCTTCATTTTCATGACTGCCATTCCTAAACCTTCTGTCGTCAGTCGATTTTTCATCTCCAAAATCATTTACCTCGTCTCATGTCGTTGATGTGGGATACATCAAGGCCCTCCTGTGACGAGTCGCTTCTTGTCGACATTAGCACATCATCCATGAAGTTGACTTACAAACACCCCTTCAGTACCTTGAGGCTTGCATACATCAATGGCAGGTTTCTCACTTCCGATAATAGGTTGACATCACTAGCCTTCGAACAAAATACTCTGTATGGTGTTCGACATCAAATCATTTACTCACATCATGTGAAATGTATTGTAGTAACTTGAGGGTCATTATCATTATCGGTTATTCCTCTCGCATCTGTTAATAGCTTACATCATTGGTTGGTAATCAGACGATGTATTCCCATGTTTGACTTCAGATTATCTATTCACATGGTTAGACTTATACTTGAGCGAAAGATTGAACAAGATTGAGGACCCCGGATCTAGTTTCATCCATCCGGGCTGCGATATTTTCAGGAGTACTAAATCAAACGTACAATTGCCTTACACTCATGGTTATCCATTCATGGTTCTATATCTATAGACGTCTATATTTGTACATGTAATAAAGTTTATAAGTTTCACATGGGTATGCCTTCCCTCAGCAAGTTCATGAGAAAAAATCAAATTATCATGATATATGTATTGTAATTAATGTAGGTCACCCTTGAGCCCTTAACAATGGGAAATGTTTCATGTTAGTAATATAAGGAATTGTTTTGAGGTTTGGTTGTGTGTTGATTCAACCCTAAAGGAAGCGACCCGTGTTTGAACTGGTGCTCCCGCGCATCACCTTCCCTTGGCTCCTGTGGCCCTCTGCCTGGCAGTGCCTGTTGCTGGGCCTCCTCCCTCCACTCCTGGCATCCCCGCATCTGGGCTTCACCTTCCTCTTTCGGCCAGTGCTACTGTTGGTCTTCTTTCGGTCCCTGGTTCCCATGGATGGGAGTGTCCCTTCCCAGCATCATGACTTTGATGAACAAGCTGATATTTTTGCTTCTCTAATTTCTGAAAATGGTGCCCCACGAATCAAACCCACAGCCTCAAAGTTTGTTAAAAAACTGGCAGAAATCCCATAAATTTCTCTTCCTCCAAGTCTTCCAAGGAAAGTAACGATTTCTCTAGCTGAGATAGGTTTGGTTGGTCAATTTACCGATCTATGACCTTCACCTAGAGCTATTCAGAAATGGGTGGAGTGTACCTGGAATGCGAACATTCAAGGGAAAATCACTATAAGATTCTGTGGAAGAGGATACTACACCTTCCTCTTCGAATCCAAAGAAGACCGGAATCTCATCTTCAGAAATGGCCCTTACTTCATCGACTCAAGAGGTATCTACCTAAATAGATGGTCACTTGATTTTGACCCAGAAATGGGAATCCCCAATGTAGTTCCAGTCTGGGTTCATTTGCCTCACCTCCCCCTCCATTGTTGGGGAGATGAATCAGTCAAAGCAATAGGAAATGTTGTTGGAAAATACATTAACAGATGTGAACCAAAGGACAACATGCATGCATGCGCCAGGATCTGTGTAGAAGTCGACCTAGGGAAGGGCCTCTCGGAAGATGTCAAGATTAAAGTGGACCAGTGGACACATATTCAACAGCTGGACTACGAACAAATCCCGTTCAAATGTAAGGTATGCCATGAATATGGTCATTTTGCTAATAGGTGTAGCAAACTAAAATGAATTTAAACGACTGAGAATGTAGAAACCAATGAAGACACATGGGAGCAAGTTAGAAAAAAAAAAAACAAACCCCAAGAAACCAGGCCCAAAACTAAAGCAACCCCAAGAAAATCAGGCCATAACCCCCTCTCCCCCTCCACCCACCCATCTTGACCCAGTCAATTCCTTTAACTTCAAACCCATTCGAATCCCTGGAAGAAGAAGAGCCTTCATCCCCACAATCTCTGTCTCAAGACAAAGACTTAGCAGTTATTCACTCTCCCTCTCAAAATTTTCCTTCACCTCCACCCACCATAGACCATATCCTTACAAGAAACAAAGTCAAATAAGCAAGCATTACCTCAAAGCAGCCAAAAAAAGATGGCAGGAAATCGAACAAAGAAATAAGAGATGAAACAACAGCTAAAGAAATGGCCATAGGTACTCAACAACCGATGGATTCTTTTCTGGCCAAACAAAGAGGAAGCGTGGAGAAGACAAAGGAGAAGAGTGGGGCGCACCAAAAAGCAACTAAGTAATGATTTTGGTCTCTTGGAACAGTAGGGGCTTGGGTTCCTCTCTAAAATCCAATGCAGCCTGGGATATCATTAGTCAAGAACAACTCAATATCTTTTTGATCCAAGAGACCAAAATGTCAAATCAAGATTTTCAAAAATTCATTGAAAAACATAGAAGCTTTGAAGGAACAATGGCAGATTCATTGGGGGCCTCAGGAGGAATAGGTACAATGTGGAACAAGAGAAAATGGGATCTCATCAGTCAAAACTCAACTCACTGGTGGGTCAGAACTGATCTCAAAAACAAAAATACAAATGAAAATTTCATAGTATTAAATATATATGCCTCAAATCATTACAGGGACAAAGTCTATTGTTGGGACTGTGTTAAATCAAAGATGCAAGGAAGCCAACGTAGTAAGATGGTCTTGGGAGGTGACTTGAATCTAATAAGGAACATTGAACAAAAGATGGGAGGAAAATACTTCAATGACCCATCGAGAGTTGCTCTGGAAGAAATAATAGAAGCTCATAAACTCATTGATATACCGCCATGTAATGGAAAATTTACATGGAGCAACAAAAGAGTGGGAACTCATAACATCAAAGAACGATTAGACAAGATCCTAATTCATGAAAGTATAATAGCAGAATTCTCATCCATAAAAAGCAAGATTGTACATGCCACAGCTTCAGACCACAAACCTGTGGTTTTGAAACTTGACAAAACAGGAAATTTTGGGCCAATTCCATTCAAATACAACAGAAATTGGGACAGCAAGGAGGACTTCAGAAAGATCATCAAATACAATTGGGAGATGGAAGTTATTGGATCCCATCATTTTGTTTGGGAATCCAAATTAAAAAACTTAAGAACAACAATAAAAAAATGGGCAAAAGAGAACAATAACATAGAAAAACAAAAAAATTGAGTTGCAAAGAAAATTGGAAAAATGGAACTAGGTAAAGGAAAGTCAACAAATTTCAGAGGAAGAGCAAGTTTAGGAGAAAGACATTTTCATGGAATTATACAGGCGGAACAGAATTGAGGAGGAAGAGCTGAGACAAAAATCGAGATGCCTCTGGCACAAAGGGGGAGACAAAAATACTTCTTTCTTCCATAACAATCTCAAGCTCAGAAGAGCTGGCAATCAAATAGACAAAATCCTTGTTGAGGGGAAAGAATTAAGAGAGTAAGAGGAAATCAAAGAAGTTTCCCATAACCACTTTAAATCCCTCTTAACTACTAACGTCTAGCCTATGGACAGTGTGGATTTTTTACTTCCTGTGGATTGCAAAATCAGTGGGCAGCAAAACAACGACTTGGAAAAGGAGGTATCTAAGGAAGAAGTTAGAGAAGCTACGTGGAGTATGCAGCCGGACAAGGCTCCCGGGCCAGATGGCTTCACCATTGCCTTTTACAGGGCTCACTAGGACATAATAAAGAAAGATCTTATCACGATGGTTAAAAATGTTTTCAAAAAAACAAAGATGGGAGAAAACACAAAATATTTCCATCTGGCTCTCATCCCTAAAGAGTCAAGCCCTCTTTCTTTTGACCGTTACAAACCCATCTCCCTTTGTAATGTCTCCTATAAAATTTTCACCAAAATCCTGGAAAACAGGTTGAAAGGCTCTTGCCCACTCTCATCTCAGAGAACCAAGGAGGATTTGTCCCCAAAAGGAAGATAATGGACAATGTTATTCTAGTGCAAGAGGCCATCCACAGTAGTTTACAAAGAAAATAAAAAGGTATGGTCATCAAACTTTACATGGAAAACGCCTTTGATAGGTTTTGCCATCAATTTCTTGTGGTTGTTCTTCAGAATTTTGGAATTTCTAACAAATTTATCAACATCATAATGGAATGCATTTCAAATCCGTGGATTGCCCCTCTGATCAACGAAAGGCCCAGTCACTATTTTTGAAGCTCCAAAGGTTTAAGACAAGGTTGCCCTCTTTCCCCTTTCCTCTTCATCATCATGGCGGAAACTCTAAGCATACATTTGGAAAATCAAAGGAAAAAAAGGGAGATAACTGGCATAAGCATAGCAAGAGGAATAAAAGAAATCAATCGCTCTCTCTTTGCTGCCGACACTCTTCTAATTGGAGGTGCCTCAAGCTTAATAACTAAGAGATTCAAGAAAATCCTTGATTCTTTCCTGGCTGTTTCAGGGGGGCGGCTTAATAATAAAAAGTGCAGAATATATACTTGGAATGTCTCACCTCAAGTAATGCAAAGGATCACTCAAATCATCGGAATCCCGATTCAAAAGAATTAGAGCCACTTCTCCTACCTTGGTCTTTCGCTTGCTAAAGAAGTGCTCAAGTCCGAGACTTGGAACAAGCAAATAGAAAAAATGAAAGGCAACCTTCAAAGCTGGGGGCTAATGTGGTTAAACCTAACAGGAAAGACCATCCTCATTAAAGCTCTCCTCTCAACCCTTCCCATCTATCAGTAAGTTGTTATTTTGGCTCCAACCAACATTCATAAACAAATGGAGCTAATCATGAGAGGCTTTCTTTGGCAGGGAGGGAAACAAGACAAAAAAAAAAATTAGTTCAATTCACTGGGAGTAGGTGATCCTCCCCTTTGATAAAGGAGGCATATCTGCTAAGAACCCAAGCTTAACAAACAAAGCAATGGGCTTTAAACTCGTGTGGAGAATGCTTGTGGAAAAAGGCAGCTGGTGGGTCGAGGCTCTCCTCAAGAAATACCTCAATGGATGACATTCAAAGATCCTCTCTAATTTGATTGCAGAAATACCATGCACCCAAGCATGGAGACTCATCAAAAAGGTTATTCCTCAAAATAAAAGATCATATTTCAAGGATTCCTAGAAATCAAAAAGATATAAATCTATGGATAGAAAGAATAATGGGATCGGAGCTAAGAAGCCAACTTCAGCAATACAGACCCCTGAAAATTTGGATGGAGGCAAAAAGACTAAATTCCCTCTATGAAATTTCAGTCTAGGATCAAAACTGTTGGTTCGCCTGGAAGGACCTCCATCTACCAAATCACTTAAAAAATCAGTGGGTTGAACCGAAAATTACGTTGACTAGAGCTACCCCAACTAACAAATTCTCCCAAGATAGTTTGTGTCATGCGGAAAGAGTTATTTTTGCTGACAAAACTAACCTCCCTAGGAGTCTAAGACTCTCTAGTGACAAACAAGACAATTAAGAGCAATCCTTCTCTAAACATACATTATTCTATGAGAAACCAAGTGTTTTTCGATCCTACCTCAAGTCCAACGCTTGTTGTAGCAGTCTAGCCTCGTCGATCCAGATGAGCTCCTCCTTCACTTTGAAACCTGCATACACTAACAATCAAACGATTACATAACACCTGAATATTCCATAAAACAAAGCATATTCAACATATAGACCAAGGAGTATATGAAACAATTCATTAACAACAAATCATTGAGAAGAATGGACTTATTTGTATTAAGGAAACAAAAAAGAAACCATTACAACCTGAGCCTTGGTGTTGTGCAAGTTCCTCCCAGGGTCCAGCAAGAGTTTTCCTCTACTTTGACAAGCTCACCCACTTCCAAATGAAACAAGAAAGGATGGTAATCTCTCCTCACAAGCTTACAATGGAAGTCTTAATTCCAGCAGCATCTACCCTTTGGAATGTTCAGCTTTCAACTTCCCCTCCCTTGGCCCAATGTCTGTATTTATAGTATTCTAGAGGAAGTTATTCAGTTCCAACATCAATGGGATACTCCCTCTTTTGGATGGGGTAGCTCCTCTCTTGATGGGATAAGTTCCTCTATCATAGGGATGCATGAACCATCTGGAGGCGCTCAATACACGTCAAACACTCTTCTAGAAGGCTCTAGAAGTGACCACAAGTAACTTTTTTAAGATGAAACTCGCGCCTTTTGACCTTTACAGGGGTACGCACCCATCCCTTGGCTTACAGAGCGTACAAGTACGCAGGTACAATGAGCTTGGATGCGTACACGCAGGCAAGGTAGAGAGAACCTGCGTACCCAGAGATAAACATGATTTTTAATGACTTTCTCTCTTTTTTGAAGTTTGACATGGAGAGCAGAGGTATAAGGTTTGACAAGGAGGATAATATGACTATTGATGGAGCCATATTAACTGTAGATAGTCATGGCGACAAATTTCAGTGTAACAGTTTGTATGGGATCCTAGCGGAGGAAATTTTACAGTGAAAGATGGGTATCAACTTCTACAATCAAACAACAACCATGAAAACTAGAACCTTTGATCAGAAATTTGGAAGAATGAATGCCTTTCAAAAATAAAAAATTTTGCTTGGACCGTCTTGAAGGGAAAAATTCTCACTGCTGAAAATCTCAAGAAAAAAGGGATCCAAGGGCCATCCATGTGTTGTTTATGCTGCAATGAGGAGGAGAGCAGCCAACATTTTTTCCTAGAATGCACCTTTACTAAGCATTCTTGGCAACAAATCACAAGTCCTTTGAGACCATCTATGGAAAACTTTGAACAGCTCTCAAGTCTAAATAGAAAATGGGGAAAAGGCTACCTGTATGTAAAAAAAGGTAAATCCACAATTATGAGAATCTGGAAATGCATTCGTTCTATCCTGTGCTGGAAAATTGGGCTCTCTAGAAATACTTGCATCTTCAAAAAATAAAAGCCAAACGCAACACTCATTTCAGGTAAAACTCTGGGGCTTGTGGCAAAAATGATCAGCACTAACTCAGTACATAAAAATGACCATACCAACTGGCATAAAGATGAAGAAGAATGGTTCAACAAATTCCCATTGGTATACTCAATGAATAAACAAGTGGCAGACAATTTAGGAAAAATAAGAAAAGAATGGAAACCTTGGGGAACCCAAACTGAAATAGAACAGTGGATTCTAAATCAAAAGACTTTCACTCAGCAGTTCGATGGTGCCTCCAAAAACAACCCTGGCAAAGCTGGAGCTGGGGGTTTTATCTCTAATCAAGAGGGGAAAGATATCATTACTTATGAATGGGGACTGGGCAATACGACAAATAACAAAGTTGAGGCCTATAGTCTAATTCTGGGCACTTGTATCCTTAAAAAACTTCAAGTAAAAAACCCAATTATAATAGGCAATTCAGCAATAATAATCATAGCTATGGAATCAGGGGGAGATTTCAAAAACAAGGCCCTCAATAGAATCAAGCAAAGGATCATGGAAAACACAAAGCAGATGGGGATCATCCATTACAAACATGTTTTGAGAAATTTTAATGCAATAAAAAGAACTATTGGGCAGGTCCAAGAAAACAATAGTTCATATGGAAAGCCAATTCCATAATCTGTCCCTCCTCGTGGTTGAGCTTGGGACATGGTGTTACATCAGTCACCTCGGCAATCAAACTACTTACCCTCAGAGACACTACAATAGCATGTTCGAAATCCTCAACACTGACACTATCCACCTCCATATCTTCAGAGCAGCCAGGAATATCTCTAGACATAGAAAGGATCTGCATTGGATGATAGAGCTAGGGAAGCCTTGTGGGAAGGACAACCAAAATTTAGGCATTAGTCAATTCAATATCTTCAGAGACAGCTCAAAAGAAATTTGCAATGACGCTTAGGACAGGTGCACTCCAGAACATGGTGACCAGTCTCACGTGGTTCAGGTGAAAGAGCAGGCTTATAAGTTAGCCGAGGTGTGATGGTTTCTACAAATTTTCTCTCGGTGTGGCTTCAAGGCAAGAGCTCTTGGCTTGTTAGGTTTGTTGTTGTGTTGGTTTTGCGCTAGGCCGATTGTTGTTCGCTGTAGTAGTCCCCATGGAAGAGCTTCCTTTTTTATCTCGAGAGGTATTGTTTATGACCTCTGTGATTGTCTACATTATTTTTATACTAATTGTTGGTATGTCTCTATGAAGAAGACCTGCTTAAACATCTTGATGCCAAACTCCCCGTGGACTATCCTTGCTTCTCTATATTTTCATACACCTGTAATCCTCGTTCCCTTCTCTACATTTAATTCCCTTCAGCTCCTTCCTGGTGGCTTCTCCTCCCTCTTTGTGTTCATTAGCTATCCTCTCATCTCTACCTCCAGAGATGTCTTGATCAATTTTCTTTCTCGGGACTACTCCTATAGTATCAATACCCAGAATCGTCTATCTTTAAATCTCAAAATCTTTGTTGTTCAGTTCTCCCCCTGCTGGAGTAAGTTGTGCAAGTCCCAAAACCAGATTTACAAGCCAATCAAAGACACTCCACCAATGGCAGAAAACCCATTGGATCGCATTGAAACCAATCGCAGTTGCGCCCTCTGCAAGGCACACTGCTTTATGATAGCCCGTTTCATTAAGCACTTCAATGAACTCAAAGAAGAAGTTCAGTCAAAGAATAAATCAAAGAAGAAAAAGCTTGAAAAACAGAAGTTAGAAATCAAAGGCCTCAAAGGGAAATTCAATCACTTGGAAGAAGCTATCAGTTACATAAAAATGCTGAACCAAAGTATCGAAGGCGAAACTTCCACCAAAAACAGTGATAAGAAAGATCAACCACCTGATGACTTGGTTAACCAGTTCTAGGGGTAATTCCACATGCATTTTAAATATTGTCTGCTTCTAGGTTAGTTCTTACGGCAATATAGCTGTTATGTCTTCCAAATTTTAAAAAAAAAAAAGCAAGAACAATGAATTGAATTTTGGGTGTGTGTGCCCATTTTGCTTCAATTCAACTGTGCTACCTCAAACATATGTAATGGGACATCTCCCTCTTTTGAAGTTTTTTTAATATATAATTATTCAACCATGTTAAAAAAAAAATTAATGCAGGTCACCTTCCACTTCGAAACCTCCTCTCCACGTGATAAAGCATTTCACTCGACATACATGTTTACGACTTCATGCTTTAGGGGGCAACTGTTATAGATCCATTTGGGCACATCAACCCCAACCTACAGAGCAAGACTATTAGGGTCCATCAAACCCTAATTCAGTTGTTACATGCCCTAAAGAAGTCAACCATCAGAATGCCTAGCTTCCCAAGAAGTTCCATGACTGAAATCATCCAAAAACTACCTCTAAGAAGATCAACACAGGCAGGCCTTCATTAGGGTATGTTGCAGTGCAGTCCAGTACACTGCTAGGGTGCTATGCAGTGCACTTGAGCCCTCTTTGGCCTGCGTTGGGCGAATTTGAGTGAAATTGCATTGGGGTTTGGGAATATTCTTATCCATTGGATGCATCTAGAATTTTCCCAAGGTTATCTACTCCTTTGAGCTCAAATTTGGATGAGGTAGGGAGTTAAGGAACATCAATCCCTTTATCCTTTCCTCCATGGAACTAAATCCTAAGTTTGGGAGGGCATTCATTATCACCATTTATGGCATAACTTCCTTCATTCACCTATAAAAAGACCACCCATCTAAGTGATCAAGGGCTTGATATCATTGAATTATAGGGAGATTTCATCAGTATGGGACTTGAGTTGGTTTCAAGTATTGTAATGATGTCAAAATGTCTTACTTGTTATGACGAGAGGATGGGATTGAACTGGAGGAGTGACACTAAATCAAGCAAATTGGGTTGTAACACTTCTTTTTACTAATAAAGTGTTCAAAGGTTTTTCCATATGTTTGTATTGTTCATTGATGCTTTCATATGTGTATTATGAACTTGATTCCATTCTATGTTTAATCAATAGATCATTATCATATGCTTCGATTGGTTTTTGTCTTCTGTCTGTGTGCAGGTACTTTTCAAGTGGATTAAGTACCGAAAGGAGCGACAGAATTGGTCAAGGGAGATAAGGATTAAGCGAAAGCTATAGGCAGGCTTCTTTATTGTCTTATTTAATCTATTGGTTATAGAAAAGGTAGAGAATGCTTTGCACTATTATTCTAGACTTAGCTACTAGTCTAGGGGTTTAAGCATTTATTCATAGACACTAAAACTTCCCTAAACATAGTACAAGTTGTGGCTAAGGCTCACTTGTAGATCTTTGACTCAAACTCACTTGACAAGATTTCGAACCTGTAGCAGACCATCAACATAAACTTCACACAACAGTCTCCAGATAACATATGTCTAGGAACCAAAACAAAAGATATCAAAATCCATAATACAGAACCATCCATAACCTATAAATAACATAATATATTTGACCAAGTTCCTTACACCCAAAGGTCAAAGGAAACTATACATTCGTCCTTGTTACACCACTAACATAAGGCCCAAGAAAAAGGTTGAATAGTGCACGACCTGTGTGCATTATAGCCACCAATTCTAGGGATGAGTATCCAACAATAACAATTATTGAAGCTTTGATGTAATGTCCAACCAGTGGTTGAAGGAATCAACAAGCAATTCCATAGAAAAACTGAGACCAACTATGGGAAATTGACAGTACACCCTTGCTCACATCAGAGTGGTTACAAAAACTAGCATAGATCCATCTTAACTACGGATCTAACATGAGCTGAGAGAGATCAAATTTCTTCATGTGCAAACTTATTTTAGAGTGCAAAAAACAACGTGTATTTTTTTATGGTTTAAATTGTCTTTTTGAATATTATAGAGAGTACATAACATGTGCATTGAACTATTTTATCAATAATATATTTTTAAATACACATCAATATTAATTCATGTTAAAATATTTTATTGTTATTAATATATTTTTAAATACACATCAATATTGATTCATATTAAATATTTTATTTTAACCATTTTTTATAATATATATGAAGTTGAAGCACTGTTAAAGTATGTATTTTTAAAAAATATAAGATTTAAACATCTTATCCACATATTTTTTTTTTTACTTCTAATTGCTTTACATGAAATTGTATTAGGTTATATGGACAACTAATTAAATATGCATAGCATATTTTTTTTCCTTTTTTATTATAGTCAATATTGCTTTTCTATTTAGAGATTATTTTATTTTTATTTTAAGAAAAACATACATACTACGACCTTCACATTGGGCTAGAAAGATCCATCTTAACCACAAATCTAGCATGAGCCAAGATAGATCAAATTTCTTCAAGTAGAAACATATTTTAGAGTGAGAAAAACTTGTAATTTTTTATTATTTAAATTGTTGTTTTAAATGTTATAGAGATTACATAACATGTGCATTTATCAATGCACATTAAAATGGTTTTCTTGTTATTAATATATTTTTAAATATACATCAATATTAATTCATTTTAAAATATTTTATTATATACAACATTAAAATATTTTATTCTAACATTGTTTTTCTATATATAGATATATATGAAGTTGATATCATGTATTAAAATATTTTTGAAAAATATAAGATTTAAACATCTTACCCACATATTTTTTTTACTTCTACTTATTTTACATGAAATTATATTAGGTCATATAGACAACTAATTAAATATGCATAATATACTTGTTTTTCTTTTCATCGCTTTTCTATTTGTTTTTTTTTTTTTACTTCTAATTATTTTACATGAAATTATATTAGGTCATATGGACAACTAATTAAATATGCATAACATATTTGTTTTTCTTTTCATCACTTTTCTATTTGTTTTTCTTTTTTATTATAGCTGACATTTATTTTCTATTTAGAGAATATTTTATTTTATTTTTATTTTTATTTTTATATAAAATTATGTTATTTTATTAGACCAGTAGTTTGGGAGACAAGTGATACACCTCGAAGGCATACATACTCTACCTCCCTTAAATTTTGAACTTGTGACCTCTTAGGAGAAGACACATGCTCTTAACCATTAGGCTCACTCACATTGTGTATATATTAAATCAGTGTAACCAAGCTTGGAAGGGGATCATGTTTCTCTATGTGTAAACATCTTTTTGTGCAAAACTTAAGGAAAGATTTGCATTGGAGAGATTTTATCCCATAAACACTTGATAGATATGGAATAGATAATAATATATATATATATATATATATAATATAAAATATATTGTTTTATTTTGAGCGTTTGGGAGGAATTGATATCTTCCTCCACTCAGAATTAAATTCTCCTAATATAAAAATGGACTTTAATATAATATTTTAAGAATAGTCATTAAAAAATGATCATATATATTTCTCATATAAAACATAAAACTATTTTTTACAAGGAAAATAATAAAATATTTAATAATATTTTATTGACTTATTAAATTATTTTTAGTTATTATTTTTTCATCTCATTTTTTATTATTATTTAATTTCCAAATTTTTAATTATTATTATAAATATTACAATTAAACAACCATATATATATATACGAACATAACCTAATTATATGAAACTGTGGAAAGCTGATCACCATCTCCACCTTCAATGAATCTATAAGTTTACAAAGCACCAAATACATCTGTCACCAACCACACGTTCAATGAATGTATGAGGGTACACAGTGGTAAACACATATAGTGTTACGGATTTCATAGCATTGGTCATCAATGGAAATTATATAAATTGTTGCCGAAATATCATGAAACACTAAAAGTATGAAAGTATTCGTAGCGAGTATAGTCTCGTTCCATTTAAGCATGCATAGTTCTATGATTACGCTAAAACTATTGGATGTATTGTTCATTGCAATCAATTTCGCTAGAGAATTGTGACCAAAAAACACCAAGGAGCAGTGGAGCATTCTTGAATGGTCGGTCTCACTCGCATGCGGGATACGTGAACCCGAAAGCTCCCACCATGATGGCTATCACCTTGTTGTTGCTGCGGAGATCGTGGCATGTTGACAGCAATCTCTAAGTGGGCACAGGATGAAAGTGGTGCTATTTGGTACGAATTTTGCTAAGGAAAAAAAGTAAGCGGGTACATCATCATGAAGGTAAGGTTGTATGTTACACTAATGTCTTTTGCTGTTTTTGTTTATTGTATAAGAATGAAGAATATTTAAAATTATAAATTACTACACACCGATTTAAATCTCTAGTTTTATTTGTTAGTTTGTCTTAGTTTCTCTTAAATATAGATAGTTGGGAAAAGGTTGTTTTTATAAATGGATTCTTTTAAAATGGTTTGTGGTACGGTATAACATTACAAGGAGAATGAAACTGCATATTTGAATTTCACAAAAATTTAATAGCAATATACAAGAAGTGTAATCATTCTATATGTTGAAATTGTAATCACTCTAGATGTTGAAATATCACTAATTTTGGCTTCAAACACATGAATGCATGCATTGGTTTCAAGTGAAAAGAAAAAATCAAAGGATCTCCTAAGTAGGAGTTTTAAGTTTAATATAGTTTATTTAATTGAAATGATATGTGTGACCATGAGATATGAGATTATTTGAAATAACAATTTTTTAATGAAAATTTATATTTTTAAAATTTCAACTATATTTTTATTTTCAAATTTTCACTATATTTTTTATATTAAAATGAATTGATAAATTTAAGGGGAGCAAGGATCCCAAGATTTACCAAAAACACCCACCAAAATCATAAGAACACATTCTAACATTCCTGTGGAAAACACTATAGAATCAAACCTTAAAAACAAACTCCTATTCTTGTAGAATTCTCAAATTGAAAGAGAGATATTCGCGAACATCCTAAGCACATTCATTGAAACAGGGCATTCTAGATATACCGACTACATGTACCAAAGATTTTCATAAACCACTAGTTTCCTGGAAATAATGACTAAGGTGTTCATGCTCTTGATTTTCTGCATAGATTTATAGTAACCCCACTACAATGAATAAGAAAACTAAACATAACTATATAGAGAAGACTCCACATTATATGATTAAAATGATTGAAAAACTTCACTGAAGATGATCAGGAAAAAACAACAAATGAAATCAATGTTATAACAAGTTACGCAAGTAGAATTTTGAAACTAAGTATTTTCTTAAAGAAGAATCAGTCCATCAACCTGTCAAGTAAGGATAACAACCTACTAGGTGTGGCCAAATATTGTAATGTTTAAAAAGAAGGATCCATTTTAACCCTAGATCTATTAAGCACCTTACTGGAATCTATTCCAGTAAAATATACCATATAAATGTAACACCTAATGCTCCTAGATTTTGTTTTGTGGTAAATTTTCAAAGTATATTTCTAGAATCCCTTTAATAAAAATAAAAACTTAAATACATATATTAAAACTTAAAAAATGAATATAAAATTTGACTAAAACAACATAGCTACATAGCTATAGTAATCCATCCAAAAACTTCAAATTGCCTTTAGAATTTAAGACCACATAGATGTGGAAACCTTAAATTTACTGTATATGTAATCGAGAACTTCTAGTGGGTTTCAAGACATGTTTGGCAAAAGCTATGCTTATAATATTAAAAAAACATCTTGTTAATTACAAATGAATTGACACATAAATGTGATATGAATTAATGCTCAAAAACACAAGAAAGTTTTGGAAACTCTAACTATAATTCCTTTGCAATCAAGAACTTGCAATGATCATCAAAACCAAAGTCTAACAACTTTATCAAAGATATGCACTCCATTGTTGTGAATTAACACAAAATTTTGACGTGAATGAAAGCAAATAGAGGTCTACCTTTCCTCCAAATACATGACAAGGTGACATATTTTGTCTATTATTTAATTGTTGCTGATGATGTTGACCACCAATTCATCTCCAAGGGCATGAGCCTGCTTGAGGGAGTTTGCAACACCCTCCTCCCACACTTACCCAAGTTCATTGGTCCATCAGGGTAAATATGTGACAAAGAGTTACTATGATATGGATCAACCTCCTAAGTATTAAGGAAGTGGAATCGTCCAACCAAGACTTCATCGACCACCCCTAAGGAATACAGGATCACCAAGAGCTAACCAACCATTCCAAGTGCCCAATCCTTGAGCTAACTTTACTTTTTAATGATCTGGACTGTTAATCACTCCCATGACAAGGAAAACCAATGGATGTAACCCTTCAATCACTCCCATGAGCATGATTCCCAACAAATGTGGACTAAATTACTCAGTAACGTGCTAGCGAAACTGAGATCTGAGCCACTTTTTTAGGGATAGGATCCAGAACTCTGCCCAAAACTTGATGCAACTCTTTGAAATAATAAATGACACAAAGACGAAGCCTTTTATTCAAAATTTGATCAAGTACTTAACTTGACCCATTTTAACCATGGCAAACATTTCATCAAACACATCATGAACATGTAATCTATAGGTCATAATTACATATTTGAACATAAGGGTATCATATTTATCTGAGAATCGTCAAGAAGGTGTGTTTCCTTCTCTCAATAGCTGCATTATCATCTATTAGGTCACACTTTCATTAACCATTCATTTACTAATCCAAACATGATGAGAGTCATAACCAAAGTCTATCATAAACTATGCATATAACTAGCATATAACCAAAATAATAAGAATGATATAATAGCCATCAAAACCGCATAATAACAAGTATAAATACTCATGAAATACTAGGGGAAATAGATCTCTTATTAACATAAGAAAAATCCAAGAAAGTGAGGGACTTCCACGTACCAGCCGACCATAGATGGGGTTGAACCAAACATTTCTTTCAGCCAATCATCCTCGTGCCATATTCCAAGAACGAATGTGGGACTTACAATGAAAACATCCAAGGCTTCCTCAAGATTTACCAAATATCCCGCCATTATCGATAACGGGATTTCTAGGCTTGAAACCCTCATCTATACAACCATGATTTACTGCAATCCCACCATTATAGGTCAATGGATTCCTATGCCCAAACAAATAAATATACACTAGCAAGATTTACCACAATCTCACCATTACTGGTCGAGGGATCACTAGGCCCTACACAAGCTTGGATGCCTCCAGATTTCTTCACCAATACCTTGAGGAATTTTCCCGTATCCATCCTTAGGATTTAACATGTATCCTTCCATTACCGGGAAAGGGATTCCTAGGCCCTTGGGAATTTTCCTGAGACCACCTCACCCAGATCCAAAACCATCTGGAAATCCAAATTTAAACCAAATGAAAGAAACCCATCACACCATGGCTATCCGGAAATGGCAAGGAAAAGTTGAAACCACTGTCACACTTGGAAAAACCCATGTCAATGACAACATGAGAATAAAATACATGCATGCATCTACCATGCATGCCAAAACTAGCAGGGAAATAATACATGCAACTCGATACCTACAAGTAATATCAATGTAGTTGCTTGATCCAATTCTTCCTCAGTTGATCTTTGCTTCCCTTTGCTTCCTTGTCCTTTCTTTTCTTTCCTTTATCCTATGATCTAAGTGTACAAGAGTATGAGAGAGAGAGATCCAAAATTGAAAAATGGTTGTGAACCAATCCTCAAAACCTTTTTTATTAATGAGGCCTCTATTTTCTTCATTTTCCTCCATTTTGCTTCAATTTCCCCCTCACATGCAACATGTAACCTTTTACCTTGATTTTTTCCTATTTTCCTTTATTTCATAAATAAAATGTCAATTAATGTCTCTTTTCCTTTTCAAACCCTTTACAATTTCCTTTGCCAATTTCCCTTAGTCATAATAAGCCAAATGAACATCTACTAAGATGTTTTTCCCAACATTCAACTTGGAATACATGTCCCATGACCTTGGTGTTATTTTTCCTTTAATAACTTTATTACGTGAACTTTTAACCCGAGGTTGTTACAAACCCATCCCCCTAGGGGGAACACCATCCTCGGTGTTCTATGACACCTACAACCAGCAACATTTCTTAAAATAAAAACATATTTCCCATGAAACTTTATAACTTAACTCGATGTAGTATTTGCAATGATCAACCTTCTGAAAAGAAAACCAACATGACAAACATAACAACATGACACCCATACTACTTATTGGAGCTTTATAACACAATTCATTGCAGTATTTACGATAACAACCATACATAAATATGTACACATACCAAAACTCATTTCCTTAATGTTATACATTTTTTTCAAGCCCCACGTCTCATATTCTGAAGTGTAAAAATGATGAAAATTGTCAGTGTATTCACCCTGAAACATGTTCAAAAGCATCCCTAAAAAAAGAATAAAACTTGCCTTGAAAGAATTCTGACTAAACTTGTAAAAAAACCTTGTTTTCAGTATCAAATATTTTTGCATCACTAGTGATCCATGCTAGTACCTTATTGCATTATACTGTTCTAGAGTTGTTGGCGTGGCTTTTATCAGGTAAACCCACACGGAACCTCTTCAAGCAGCTTTTCCTAAAGTGGAGGAGAAATTTATCTTACTAGAAGACTTGAGAACAACGAGCTAGTTACAAGTAAATGAGGATTGAAATGAGACCTCCCATTCTTGGTCCTTAATCATACTTTCATGGATCTTTCCCTTGATATGTGCAACCTCTCCCTCCTTTTATGGATCCTCAACTCCCTCTCCTTCCCTATAAATAAGATCCCTACTATCCACAACTGATGGGATATTGCTTGGTTTTCTTCCTAGTGTTGCACTATGCCCAAATGCTACCCTTTTTGCTAAGGAGAAATGAATGCTTTAAGGTTAAGGCTAGGACTTGGAAACTTAGCTAAAAGAGGCTTCCAACATCAAGGAATAAGTGGTTTTAATGCTCCCTTTACTATATATTAATAATACATTATGTGTTTAATTTCCAAAAATACATTAATCATTACTCATTTAGTATAATACTCCTTGATATGTTATATGGTTTATATCGAAATGGTTTTTTATATGTATGCTTTTGTTGTATCCACATGATTTTCCTTACAAGTATTCATCTGTAATGGTGAAGAGGATATTGAGCTAGGAAGTAGAGGAATCAAGGATGACACCAACAGACGTTAGCATTAAGGTGAGGTAGGTCATTTCACCCCCTTTGTGTTTTCTAGTATAAACTAGGAAATTCTACACATATTTGTCTTTGTTTGTTGCCAGATCCTCCCATAGGGCTAGAGGGATCATTTCTGTCTACAGAAAAGATTTCCTGCACAACAAAATGGCAAATCTGTCGGGGATATTATAACCCTTCAAACCTCCTTTTTATGTTTGGTCTTTTTAATTAGTTTGGCCAACCTCCTAGTGATCTATAATTTAAGTTCATTATGGGTCTGCATTCTGATTAGTATGTCCTTTAGAGTGTCAAGTTTGAATCTCTCTTTGAGTTTCTTTTTATTTTCCTAAGTCTTTATCACCCAATGCATTTTATCCAGAAACATTCACACTGCCAATATGGTTTTTGCTATTACAATTGCGTTGAAAACCCTATCAGCGCAGTTTTTTACTGTTACAGTCACGTTGATCCTTAAAAATCAAGAACTTTTAGGGTTTCTACCAAAAATGTATAGCATGGCTTGATCTCTGAAGTGTCCTCCTACTTTGTGTGCATTGGATTTTCCATTATTTTGGTTGATTTCTTATTGGTTTGCAAATGTCCATCCCATTTCTTGAAGTAGTGAAAGTGAATATTGGTTGAGTCTTTAGGCCTTTGGGTCAATTGAATTTACTATTTGCTACTTGTATGTGTGGAAGGAATATTGATTTGTGTTGGCTAAAGAATTATTCATTCTTTTGAAAACCATAAAAGAAATGGCATTTGCATTTGTTTATCTTTTATCTCAAATTTGACTTTTCAGAATTGCATTATATTGCGTTGCATTGAAAATTCATTGTTGGGATTATCATTGAGCATAGATAACATTACTTAGTGACAAAAGCTGAAAAATACATTTTCATTCATTGGAAAATAAGCAAAAATCATGTTGGTGCATTGGAATAGTGAAAGTGAAAGATCTAGTTAGCAAGTTAGTGTCTAGTTACCCTTTCGTCAGAATTGTAAAACTAAAAAGACGAAGGACTTGTCACCATGAATAGATCGAGCTACTCCTTCCAAGGGGGATGGATTCATCTGGAGGTTGAACTTATACGACAAGAATATGGTATCCTCTTCAAGCTTGAGATTAAAAACAAAGAGGTGCTCGCTAGAAATAGTGGGGGGAAATGGAAGGAACAATATATCTCGTATTTTGTATAAAAGGCAGCATGTCACTCTTGTACATGACATGTATCTATATCTCGTGTCAGGTTTTGGTTATTCTCACTTCGTCACTTTCCTTACTGGGTTTGGGGAATCCATTTGCCTCTCATCTGATTATATCATATTATAACCATGACCTTTGATCCTATTTTCAGTCAAACGCTACCAAATTATAGAGTCATGTTGCCAATATGTTCAAGAGAAGTCCCATCTACAAATTCAAACCACTTACACCTTATTTGACTTTTTCTAGAACAATCCTAAATTATGCTTGCCAACTCTACAAAATCTTATGTTTCATGTTGATGGTGTGGGAAACATTATGGCCCTCCCTCATCGAATCACTTCCTATCGACTCCAACTCATTATTCGAGAAGATGATATAGGAACCCCATTTCAGTATCTTGGAGGTTGCATGCCTCAATGGGTGGTTATTCGCATTCAATGAGAGGTTCACATCACTAGCCTTCAATCTAATGATTGTGCGAGTGTTCGACTTTAGCTCCATTTTTCACACTCGTGGATTGTGTTGTTGTACCTTGAGAGACATCGTCATCATTGGTGGTTTCTATCGTACCTGTTAACAATTTACATCATTGACCAGTAATCAGGTGGTTTCTACCATGTTTGACTTACAACCCATTTATTTGCATGGTCGGATTCATACTTTGGTAGGATCAAGACAGAGATGAATACCCTGGGTTTCATTTGATAAATCTAGGCTGCATGGAGTTATTAAGTATTCATGATTGTAAACATGATCCTTTTTATACAGATGGTTACATCCATGTCATGGATCCATGTATTGTTAGATTCTTACACTTTAAGCATACTTACATCAGAGATGTCAAATATATTGTATTATGTTTCATTTGTAGGTATCCTGACTGTGGTTCTCTAAGTCTTTGCCTTGACTTCTAAATCATTTCAACCATCACTTCTCATTTTGCCTTCATAATTTAGGGGGCATCTATTATACAGTATTTTGTCACACTCCCCATCTCATATCCTAAATTGTAAAAATGATTAAATTTGTCAATGTATTCACCATGAAAAATGTTTAAAAACATCCCTAAGAAAAAGAAGAAAACTTGCCTTGAAATAATTATCAAGAAAATTGTTAAAAAACCTTCTTCTTTTTTTCAGTATCAGTGCCTTTTGCATCACTAGTGACCCGTGTTGGTAGCTTGTTGCAATATACTATACTAGCGCTTCCAATGTGACTTTTATCAGAGAAACCTGCACTAAACCTCTTAAGGCAGATTTTCCTAAAGTGGAGGAGAAGCTTCTCTTACTATAAGTCTCAATAATGATGAGATGGTTACAGGCGAATGAGGATTGGAATGAGACCTCCCATTCTCCAACCCTGATCCTACTTTCATGGATATTTCCCTTGAGATGTGGAACCTATACCTCCTTTTATGGATCCCCAACTCCCTCTCCTTCCTTATAAATAAGATCCCTATTATCCACAATTGGTGGGCTATTGCTTGGTTGTCTTCCTAGTGTTGAAATATGCCCAAATGCTACACATTTTCTAAGGAGAAAGGATTTCTTGAAGGTTAAGGTTGGGACTTGGAAAATCACCTAAAGCAGGCTTCCAACATCAATTCTTAAGTGATTGTAATGCTCCCTTTACCATATATTAATAATACATTATGTGTTTAATTTCCATAAATGTGTTAGTCAATGCTCATTTAGTGTAATACTCCTTGATCTATTATATGGTTTATATCAGAATGCTTTTTTCTATGTATGCATTTGTTATCTCCACATGATTTTCCTTGCAGGTATTCATCCATAATGACAAAGAGGAGATTGATCTTGGAAGTGGAAGAATCAAGGACGACACCAATGGACGTTAGCATTAGAGTGAGGTGCGTTAGCTATCCTCTTTGTGTTTTCTGGTATAAAATACGAAAGTTTGCACATATTTGTCTTTGTTTGTTTCTAGATCCTCCCATAGGACTAAAGGGATCGTTTCTGTCAACATAAAGGATTGCTTGCAAAACACTTAACCAGAAAATAATGAAGGATACATAGCCCTCGTTTGATAAACCATCTCCCTTGTAGCTACATCGAGCCCAAAGTGCTTCAATTGCACTTTAACTTGCTCGATTTCTCAATTCTAGAGAATGAGTTGTTTCCACTGCAAAACTTATGAAGGATCCAACTATAATTCCCCTTCTGGCTCCACTTGCGACACAAACTAATCAATAACATGATAAACATATTTTACATATATCTTCAGCAATAAAACATGGAAAGCCTCATGGAATTTCACTGTCAGAGGAAGTGAAAGTATGTAGGTCACAGGTCCAATACTCTCAAGGATCTTGAAAGACCCACAATACCGAGGTTCCAACTTTCACATGACCCAATTGTTAAGGAGCTCTTCTTAGGCTTGATGCGCAAGCACACATGTTCCCCAACCTAAAACACCTTAAATTCCCAATGCTTATCTACATAACTCTTCTACATGTCCCATGCTACCTTTAGATTTTGCTTGATAACTTGCATTTCTTGTTCCATCTATGCCAACATGTCCAATGTTATAGGTACCTTTTTCACTAGATCACTCCTGCTGATGGGAGTATTACAAGTCTACCCATAGAGTGCCTCAAACATACTCATCCTTAGTGGCTCCTCATACCCATTGTTGTAAGCTAACTTTACCAATTAAAGATAATGTTCCCACTTTCATTGTTAATGCATAACATACGTTCCCAACATGCCCTCGAAAATCCTATTGACCCTCTCTTTCAATCCATATGTCTATGGATGATAAGGTGTACTAAAGGCCAGCTCTTTACCCAATCCTACAAATAACTCCTTCAAAACTTGGAAGTGAACTTATCATCTCTATCTGACACAATCTTCTTCGGAATACCATGCAACCTCACTATCACCTTGGTGAAGGCATGTGCTACATCACTGGCTAAATAAGTAGATTTCACTTGAATGAAGTGTGCAACCTTTGTCAACTTTTCAACCACACCATAATAGAATCATTTTTTCTAGATTTCCTTGGAAAACTTGTAATGAAATCCATGGAAATGACCTCTCATTTCCACTCTGGAATTGAAATCAGCTATAGTATACCACCTAGATGCCTACACTCTACTTTTAACTATTGACAATCCAAACACGTAGCCACAAACTCCACCACTTCCTTCTTCAAATTCGACCAATAGTATAACTTCTTCACCATTATCAATGTCTTATGATATCGCAGATGACCTAAATATGGATTAACATGAAATTCCCTGAAGATAAGATTCTTGAGCTCACTATTGTCCGACACATAGATCATGTCCCCAAATATGACCAAACCATTTGTTATGAGATGATAGTCCACATTTTGATCACTTATACCCTGATGTTGTAACCTATGCCTAAGCTCCCTATACCTTTCATCATGTTGTCCTAACAGTAAGATCTGATCATATAATTTTGTCCCACATGAACTCATAGTTGCTATGTGATTTACATGTACTCTTCTGCTAAGAGCATCTACAATCATGTTATCTTTTACTTTAATGTACCAAATCTCGAAGTCAAATTCATTGATCGTAACCAACCACATAGCTTTCCTAGCATTCATATTAGGTTGGTCAAACAAATATCTTAGCCCATTGTGATTAGCCATCAAAATTAACCTCCTTCCAAGAATATAGTACCTCAACATCTTCAATGCATGAAGAATCTCTGCCAACTCAAGATCATGCATCATATAGTTCTCCTCATGCCCATTTAGTTTCCTTAATTTGTAGCATACCACTTGTCCCTCCTACATCAGGACTCCACAAATTTCTCTGTTGCAAGCATCTGTACACACCACAAAATATTTATCTAGATCTGCAATCTTGAGAAGTAAAGCATTTGTCAAAAATAGCTCAAAACTTGTTGCACATTCCTCCATCCATTCAAATTCATTTCCTTTCCTCTGCAATGATGTAATAGGATAGGAAATCCGTGAGAAGTTCCTGATGAACCTCTTGTAGTAACATGCTAGTCCCATGAATGATTTGACCTCATCCACATTCCTAAGACTTACCCATTCCATAATAGCCTTGATCTTTTCTGGATCCAATGTTATGCCTTCCTTGGAGATAACATGCCCCAAGTGACATACCTCTATCTGAAATAAACTTCATTTACAAAGCTTGGCATATAATTGATGCTCTCTTAGAAATCTCAAAATTTTTGCTAAGTATTCGACATGTTCTTCCTCATTCTTAGAATATATCAATATATCATCAATTAATACAATCAAAAACGTTTCCAGATAAGGACGCAACACATTATTCATCAAGCACGTGAAAGTAGCTAGAGCATTAGTCAAACCAATGGAACTACAAAAAAATCACAATGCCCATACCTAGTATGGACAACATTCTTACAGATGTCCTATTATTTCATGCATCCCTAATGGTATCCTAATCTCAAATCAATATTCAAGAACATTGTTGCTCCCTTCAATTGATTAAACAAGTCATCAATCCTCGACAATGAATACATGTTCTTGATGGTTACCTTGTTCAACTGCCTATAACCAATGCAAAATACAAGAGTACCATCCTTCTTCTTCATAAAAAATACTAATTTTGTTGTGTATAAAATCCTTTATGTGGATATAAATGATCCCTCTAGCCCTATGGGAGGATCTAGAAACAAGCTAGACAAATATGTATAAACTTTCCTAGTTTATATCAAAAAATACAAAGGAAGGTAGATGACTTACCACACTTTGATTCTAACACTCATTGATGTCATTCTCGATATTCTCACTTCCAAGTTCAATCATCTCTATGTCGTTGTGTATGAATACCTACAAGGAAGAGCAAACAAAGACAACAAAAGCATATATAGCATAATTCATTCTAACATAAAATATGTGACAAATCAAGGAGTATCACACTAAATGAGTAATGATAGAACATTTATGGAAAGTAAACACATAATGTACTATTAATAGAATGGTAAGGGAAGCATAAAACCACTTAATCCTTGATGTTGGAAGCCTCCTTTGGATGAGTTTTCAAGTCCTAACCAAGACCTTCAAGCACTCCTTTCTCCTTAGCAAAATGGGAAGCATTTAGGCATAGTTTCAGCATAGGAAGGCAACCAAACAATAGTCAACCAGTTGTGGATAGTACGGATATCATTTATAGGGAAGGAGAGGGAGTTAAGAATCCATAAAAGGAGGGAGAGGTTCCACAACTCAAGGGAAATATCCATGAAAGTAGGATCAAGAACCAAGAATGGCAGATCTTGCTCTAATCATTATTCACTTGTAACTAGCTTGTCCTTCTCGAGGCTTCTAGTAAGAGAATATTCTCCTCCACGTTAGGAAAAAAATCCTGAAGAGGTTAAGCATGGGTTTTTATTATAAAATCTACGTTAGCAGCACTAGGTCAGAATAGTGCAACAAATTACTAGCACGGGTCTATAGTGGTGCAAAATGCGTTGATCTTGAAAACTAGGCTTTTGACGAGTTTTCTCATAAAATATTTCAAGGAAATTATCGTACTTTTCTTTAAGGATGCTTTTGTATATGTTTCATGGTGAATACAGTGAAATCTTTCATCATTTTGATGCTTCATGATACGAGATGGGAAGTGTGACAAAATATTGTGTAACAAGTGCACCCCACTGTGATACACTTGGCCTAATGTATCCCTTGTCAAGTGTTTCCTTCAGCTGCAACTTTAATTCCACTATCTCTGGAGTGCTCATCCTTTATGGTGCCTTTGAGGTTGGTGCTTCTTCTGGTACCAACTCAATAGAAAATTCCACTTCCCTATTAGGATGCAAATCTAAAATCTCTGCTAGGAATACATCCTAAAACTACTATAAAAACAGATACCTCTTTAAGACTTCTGCATCCTCAACATCCTTACCTTTATCACTAGAAATATGCACTACAAATAATACACACCCTTACATGTGACTACGCTTTGCCTGAATAGTTGTAACATTCTAATTGATGTATCCTTCTTCTTGCCCTACAAGGCTCTCTATTCTCCATTGACATCGAAGCACTCAATAACCTTGTCATAGCAATCTACGTTGGTCCTATGAAGGTATAGTTAATCCATACCCAGAAGCATAGTTTTTGATCCCAACGGAAGTACATTCATATTTGTTGATGTAAGCATACCATTCAACTCAAATTCAAAAGCCCTTACCCAATGATGAACTCTCTTCTTAGTACATGTACCCAACTTCACTAACCAAGACTCTTCATGTCTTCTTTTCTCAAACCACACTTATCCACCAGGTTAGGGTTAACATAACTATAATTAGATCTAGGGTAAATCAAAATATAAACAACTTGATCACAAATCTTTCCATCCATCTCAATAATAGATGCTTAGAGATATGCCTTCCTGTTATCCAATGTTGCATAGATACGAGGAATGCTCTTCCCAAAATCCCCAATTGTATGCGCTTCATGTTCATTGTATATCTGAGGCCTACCACCTTGATATGATGGAAAATATTTCTTGAGATTCTCCTTTCCACATATCCAACACTGCAACTATCCCTTACCCTCACCTTTATTCTTCTGCCCTCTAGGTTGTGACCCATGTCCCTTTCCAACTACATTAAACTTCTTGTAAGGAACAACATTCTCTTTCTCACCTGCATCCTAAGGTCTTGTTCACTTTGGTGACCATTTTCCTTTAGTATTATATTTCCCTTTCCAACCTTTTTGAGACTTTGTCTTACACTTCAATTGCTCATAACAATGTTTCAAGTTCCTAAAGACTTCTTACAATGAACAAGGCTCCTCATACTCAATCTGATCTCTAAATGAAAATGGTAATCCACTGAAAAATCTCTAAAATTTGGTATTCTCATCCTTAATATATGGTACATACCTCAAAAAATCCAAGAACTTAGTCGTGTACTCCTCATCTATCATTGATCCGATCTTTAGCTCATAGAACTCCTTAGCTTTACTATCATAGTACCTCTCTGGCAAGTACGTATTCCTAAAAGTATCTTGAATTCATGCCAACTCAACTCCTGTGTCATGATCTCTCTCACCTACTTCACATATTCCCACTAGATGTATGCTTTCTTTTAGAGGATAAAAATATCTATCATATCATTCATGTTTTATGTGTAGTCATGCAACTCAAATAACTTCTTCATTCCAAGCAACCATGCCTCTACATCCTCTGACTTCTTTAGCTCTTCATAAAATGTAAGTGGTTTGGATTTCTTGATCTCATCCAACAAATATCCCCTGTCACTCCTCCTGTAAGGATGATAGCAATGACGACCCTAGTAATTGTCTGAACCAAGACTAGAATAAAGCCCATGTCCATTGTCTTTCCTATCATGTGTATCCAAGAATTTTCCATCCTTGACGGTATCATCCTTGTCTGACATGTGCCCATCATGAGATCTCCTACCATAGGCTCCATTAGTCCTATCCTCTTATCCATGAATGATTCTAAGTGGTCCCTATCTCTGCAAATATTACAAACTCTAACTGATAACTACATTGACCTCTTCTTGTTTCTCTTATGCCCTAGCAAGCCTCTCTTGTGGTTGAATGATTTTGTCACTATCCACTTTGCAAATTCTTATTCCTGCTTTCAAAATTCTCAAGATTTCTGCTATGTGAGGGGAGTACTCATCACCATTCTGCTCATCGAATATGTAGGGAAACTCTTGTGAACTATAATCCACCATTTTTCTAGTCATCTTTGATCCTCTTCTTCCTACAAGTATATCATTTTAGATAACCAATCATAAACATAACCCACATACCCTAGTATAGTTCAGGGGAGGATATCTCATCTGCAAGATCAACCAGATTCGCATGATACATGTATAATGATAATCATAAAATATCTCAACATCATGCATGACAATATAAATTGTATACCATGACCTCATGCACGACAACCATGCCCATAACAATAAATGAAAAACAACATATGGACACTGACATGCATAACAAATACATATAAAACCAATATACATTCATGACAAACACATCCTACCAACAAAATCATCAACTTATAAATGACAACACAATTATAACAATGACAACCACCATGCATACATAACAATCACATATACAACCTTCATGCATGCATGACAACCACATTCCTCCCATCCACTCCAAGTGTTGAACCATGCTTTTATACCACTCTGTAACACCCTCCTCCCACACTAACCCAAGGTCACCAATCCAATGGGTAAATATGTGATGAAGAGTTACTATGATATGACTCAACCTCCTGGGTATAGTTAAGGAAGTGGAATATTTCAATCAAGACTTTATTGAGCACCCTCCAGGACTACATGACCCCTAAGAGCTAACCGACCACTTTAGTTATCCAACCCTGAGTTAACTTTACTTTTTAATTATCTAGACTCTCAATCACTCTAGGACAAGGAAATTCCATGACTGTAACCCTCCAGTCACTCTCGTTAGCCTTCTTCCCAACGAATGTGGACTAAATAACTTAGTTTTGTGCCAGCAAACCCAAGATATGAGCCACTTTTTTAGGGATAGGATGCAAACCTCTACCTAGAACTTGATGAAACTATTAGAAATGATAAATGACACAAAGACGAATCCTTTAATTCAAAACTTGATCAATGACTTAACCTGACCCATCCTAACCATGATAGACATTTCGTCAAACACATCATGAACATGTAATCTACAAGTCATAATTACATTTATGAATATAAGGGTCTCATACTTATCTGAGAATCCTCAAGCAGGATTTTTACCTTCTCTCAGTAGCTGCATTATCATCTATTAGGTCATACATTCATTAACCATTCATTTACTAATCAAAACATGATGAGATCCATAACTAAATTATGTCATAAACCACACTTGTAACCAACATATAACCAGAATAATAACAATGATAGAACAACCATTAAAGAAGAATAATAAAATGTATAATACTCATAAAATACAAGGGGAAAAAGAGCTCTTATTAACATATGAAAAATCCAAACAAGTCGGGGACTTCCACGTACCACCCAACCATAGATTGGGCTGAACTAAATATTTCTTTCAGCCAATCACCCCCGTGTCATATTCCAAGCATGAATGTGGGACTCACAACAAAAATAACCAGGTATTCCTTAGTATTTACTGCATATCTTGCCATTATTGTTCAAGGGATTTCTAGGCCCAAAACCCTCATCTATACAACCAGGCTTTACCGCAATCCCACCATTACCAGTTAAAGGATCATTAGACCCTAAACAAGCTTGGATGCCTCTAGATTTCTTCACCAATACCTTGAGGAATTTTCCCATATCCACCCTCAAGCTTTATCATGTATCCCGCCATTACTGCTCAAGGGATTCCTAGGCCCTTGGTAATTTTCTTTAGACCACCTCACCCAGTTTCAAAACCATCCAACAATCCAAAGTTAAACCAAATGAAAGAACCCCATCACCCCATGGATATCCAAAAATGGAAAGGAAAAGCTAAAACCACTTTCACACCTGAAAAAAAACCATTCCAATGATAGAAAGAGAACCAAATGGACACATACATGTACCATGCATGCAAAAACTAGCAAGGAAATCATACATGCAACTTGATACCTGCAAGTAATCTTGTAGTAGCTACTTGATACAACTCTTCCTTGTTTGATTTTTGCTTCCCTTTACTTCATTGTCCTTCCTTTTCCTTCCTTTATCCTATGCTCCAAGAATTCTTTAAGTGTACAAGAGTATGAGAGAGAGAGAACAGAGAGAGCTCCAAAACTGAACTGACAAAATATTTTGAACTAATCCTCAAAAGCCTTTTTATTAATGAGGCTTCTATTTTCTTCAATTTCATCCTCGCATGCAACCTATGACCGTTCACTTTCCTTTTCTCCTATCTTCCTTTATTCCATAAATAAAATTTCAATTAATGCCTTTTCTCCTTTTTAAAGCCTTTGCCATTGCCTTTGCCAATTTCCCTCAACCATAATAAACCAAATGAACAACCACTAAGATGATTTTCCCAACATTCAACTTGGAATACATGTCCAATAACCTTGGTGTTATTTTTCCTTTATTAAATTTATTACATGAACTTTTAACATGGGGTAGTTAAAATGTTGCAGTGGCCATAATGCATCATGTTGAAGTAGTCGTCTATGCACACTCTCATGACTTCTTCTTGCTTTTGCGCTTGGAAAAGGGAAGGAATAATGGAAAATAATTAGGAGCTAAAATTAGCCTTGACACGACTCTTGATACAAATATTCCCCAAAACACTCGAGGGACTAGCCACCCTATTATTAAATAATCATTGAACTTGTTATCAGAACCTCCTATAGATCCCATGGCATATTATTATTTTTTTCTTTCCGTGAAAACTTAGTGTGCAGAGTGGACTAAGCCTTTACAATATGAAGTGTCACATTCTATAAATTGAAGCATGTGAAATGGAGAGCAAGAACACCCTGGTTGTTATTGCCAGAACTTGGACTCGATGTGCCTTTTGCATGATGTCGGGATTTATTACATTTCCCATCACATAAATGGTGAATACCCTCTGTGGTATAGTACCTTGATGGTGTTAGTGGTGCATACCCTTTGTGGTATAGTATCTTGATGGATTTAATTGTTAATTTATGCCATGCCTTGACATCATGCCTTGGGATTTTTTTCACTCAAAAAAAATATTTCATGTACAAGCATAAACTAACACAATGCAACTGATTATATATGTTATGAATCATCTTATCATGAGGACACTATTAACAGGTGGTGACGTCAAGCCTCGACATTTGTAGTCGTGGTGGTGGCAGCAATGTCACTACCTTTGTGACCCAAAAATCTAAAGTTAAACTATGGAAGAATAAAAAAAATTGAGTACAAAGGAGAAATAATGTTCTGTTATGGTCGCTAGATATCACTGCCCAGCGAAAATGACATAACAACAATTATTAAATGTTTACTAATTTAACATTTACATAATCATGTCATTACTACAATATTTATAGAGATCATATTCATAAAAATAAATATAGAAGTAAAATATTTAAATCTGATATATTACTAAAAGAAACTTTATTGTAAAAAGGGGTAAAAGTGTTGATCTTAAAAATCAAAAGTAAAAGTGACTAATTAATGGGCCTTTGAGGCATTACACGAGGTTCACTTTTGATACATTTTGACCATATTTTTTTTTTATAAATTTCTTTTGATAATGATTAACATAAATATATGATTTTTGTGCAATTGGTTGGCTAATGGGATGTGTTTCATGATGAAGTGTGTTTTGTATCCTATTTTAACTATGAAATTTTATAAATTTTTAAATCTAGATATTAACCCATGTTTGAAGTAAGTTGAATCAAGAAGGGGTCTTACTCCAACATTGTATGAGAAGAAAGGGGAATGATGTCCCCTCATTCACCTCCAAATACTTCTAAAGTTCTCAA
Organism: Pinus taeda; assembly: GCA_000404065.3. NCBI lineage: Eukaryota > Viridiplantae > Streptophyta > Pinopsida > Pinales > Pinaceae > Pinus > Pinus taeda. The sequence continues at coordinate 18,352 of APFE031746621.1, read as the reverse complement.
TCACCCAGGGCACAAAATTTAACATGACTAAGAGAAGGCAATCTAGGAAAGGATTTTATCCCTAAAATATAGGATCATAATTATATGAATCTTGGAGACATAATTCCTTCAATAAATGATTAATTGATGCAATATTTTAATTAAGTAGGAACTAAGGGCTAGCCCTAATAATTTAGTCATTTTTGTTGAGCATAAAACACAAATTTCATTAAATTTGGAAGTATTCTATTACAAGGCCTTCAACAACATTCATTCTTTTGTAAATCTCCATATTAACTTAATTCAATATAAAAATAATTTTAGTAATTTCAAACCAAGTAGAGATCATGAATAGGTCAAACACGAAGTTTTTATTTAGAATATTATCAATACACAATAGGGGTGTGGAATCAAACTCTTAGAAGCAATTGATTTAAGCTAAATCATATTAGTATGTCTAATATTCAATAAAGATATTATAGTTATGGATAACATACTCGATTCCTCGATGTTTGAATTTTGTGTCTAATGAATCTAACCCCCTTTCCCACAACCTACGAGGGATTTATTAATTGAATGATGGCAATGTGAGGATCTTAGTGCAAATGGAAGGGATGTGTGTCCCTTGTGTTGCATTGAAACTATTCTACAAAAAATTTAGTAAAATGTTTTTGTGCTCAATTTCCTATAGTCCCTTCCTGCCTTTATGAAGCACTAATGAGGGGGTGATCATTCATCTTCATAGCATCCAGGCACCCGTTATAAAATTTAGGCATTGTTAATTTAGGTATTTTAAGAAGGTTAGGCACCTTTGATCTATCTCCACTAAAAATCCAAGTACATCAAATGAGAGTTCTTAAATGGGTATTCAAGTCATTCCATTGTGATGGACAATGTAACAAATTGAAGTAAACAAGAATTAGTGGTCTTCCTGTAAGTAGTGGAGGCAAGGGTTTTCAAAGATTAGTAAAGTTAATGGTAGTGTGGATATTGATATCTCCTTGTAAACATTGTCAAAACCAATAATAGTCTCAATGTATGTAAATAATAGTCTCAATTGTATGGAAAACCATGATTGACCATTACTTTCACTAAGAGGAGAAAATGATAAGAATTTTTAATGGGGAAGAAATAATTGTGAAACATAACTCATGAATTTTAGTTGAAATTTATACAAGCCCTCATGATCTTTAATTATTAAATACTTAATGTAAATACAAATTTATCGTTAAGATATTGATTTTGAAGATTAAATATATATTAAAAGGCATTCATCTATAACACTTGACTTTTTATATTGTTTGAATAAAGCAATTAAAGTTCATTATCAATTAATCCTAATTAGGTTTGTAAAAGATATATCTTTACTTATGTTAAGAGCTTTATTTCAAAAGAAATTACATTTATGAACTTATATCAATACATATAAGTAAATGGAATTGAATAAATAGCTTCTAAGTCTTGTTGGATTATTTGAGAATATTTTAAGTACAAATAGTTTCTTTAAGAATTGAAATTTACACAATGTTTATCTTAATGGGAAAATCATGTCATATGGTGCAAAAAGTTTAAAGACATTCATTTATGGCTCATCTATTGAATGAGCTTAAATATTCTACTTAATGCTCATTGTGAATTCATTAATCCATGTTTTATTAGAAAATGCATTTTTTACATGGATTTTTATTCTAGAAATAACAATGTCACATTTATACATTCATATTAAACCACATGATAAATAAAAATCAATTAATGGTTTCTTGACTTATTGACTTATATGCCATGATTACATATAGAGATAATTGATTTACGAATGTGTGGTTAGAAAAAGTTGTCAATTCAAAATAGAATAAATTAGTTAGAACTCTTCAAAGATTGATTTTAAATTATAAATTTTCTAAAAAATATATTTTTACTTACATTAAGAACTTTATTTCAAAAACAAATTGCATGTATACATACATATATACTAAATAGAATTAAATACATATTTGTCTTATTGTCTTCTATCAGATTATTCAATTACAAATAATTTATTTAAGAATTGAAATTTACCAAATGTTAGGGGTGGGAAAATCAAATGTCCTATGTTGCAAAGAGTTTAATTACATTTATTTATGGCATGTATCTTGAATGAACTTGAACAATCTACTTAACACTCATTACCAATTAATTATTCTATGTGTTGTTAGGAAAAACATTTAATTTTACATGGATTTTTATTTTTAAAAAAATGTCACATTTATACATTTATATTAAATCTCATGATAGAAAAATAAAAGTCGATAAATGCTCTTGTATAGATCACTTAGAATTCATTA